>JAJOZX010005972.1:0-298175 GCA_023014485.1 Bathynomus jamesi
TTAAGTTCACGAACTGTCCGAGGTTTCGGGAACTCCCTGACTTTTTCCATATACTCCCCACTCTTTCGTATACCACTCGAACTCACCTTGTGCCCCAGAAATGCCACACTTTCCCTGAACCACTCACACTTACTTGGTTTCACTCGTAGTCCGACTTCATCCAACACTTGCAGTACCTCTCTCATTATCTTCAGGTGCTCCTCAAATGTCTCTGTCATAATCAAAATGTCATCTATAAAACATATGACATTTTCCCTTGCAAACTTACCAAGAACACGATTCATTGCTCTCTGAAATGCAGCAGGTGCAGCTGTAAGTCCGAACGAGAGAGCACGGAACATATAATGATTCCTGGCTGTGGAGAAAGCAGTTATGGGACGAGACTCTGGCTCAACCGGCATCTGGTAATATCCCCTCAATAGGTCCAATTTACTAAACACCCTCTTTCCATGCAAAGAGTATACACTTTCATTTATCAAGCACATCGGAAACCTGTCTTTCACTGTCCTTTCGTTCACCATTCGATAGTCCACACACAAGCGAATCCTTCCATCAGGTTTCCGCACAGGCACTATTCTACTATTCCACGGACTTGTGCTCTGTTCAATCACTCCCATTCTCTCTAATTCCTCACACTGCTCTTCTATCTCATTCATTACTGGTGGGGAGAACCGTCTTGGCCTTTGGTAGATCGGAGTCTCATCCGTTAACTGGATCCTGAAGGGAGGTAGTTTTGTTAAACGGAGGTCATCATCTCCTCGGGCCAATACGCTCCTTTTCTCCCCTGCCAACTGCCACACCTGCATTCGCTCACTCTCACTCAACTGTTCGCCAACAATCACCTCCTTTCTGATTTGTTCAGTCGTCCATTCCTCCCCACATTCTTGCCCTCGTTCATCCGTTTGTATTCCATTTTCTCCCTCCTCACATACTTCCTCAATCACTGTATATGCTCTCCCTATCACATCCCCCTCATTTATTCTCTTTCGCCATGCACCCCCATCTTCCCTAGCTTGCACACAAATCCATGGGTTACTCTCATCAATTATACCATCATACACATGCCCAACTCTTTTCACTTTATAGGATGCATCCATACCATTCACAAAAATCATGCTTCCCTGCCTTTTTCTTCTATTATCACTCACTGGCCACTCAACATGCACCAATGCTGGGGTTCCCTTTTCCAGATTTACACTCTCAGATGCTCTCACCTCATACCCTTTTATTACCCTCATCCAATCCGATTCACTTCTCCCCACATAGAATTCACACTTACCCAACTCATTTTTCCACTCAATCATACGTCTAGCAGGATGGATCACCAATCGATTCTTTTTCAAAAACTCATACCCCAGAATCATGTCATACTTTTCACTCTCCTTATCAACCACATAAAGCACACATTCTTCCATTTCACACCCCATCACTTTCACTTTAATCTGCACCTCTCCCAACACTCGTACTGGGATGTTCCCAACCCCTTTAATTTCCCCAGTTACTCCCCAATTCACTCTTCCTAATTCATTCTCTTTACACAAACATCCAATTCCTTGCTTACTTATTAAATTAGGTGAACATCCTGTATCCACTAATGCCCTCCATACACTCCCTCCCCATTCAACAGGAATAACCATACACTCTGCCTTTTTCTCACTCGCTCTCACTTCCTTATTCACTTGACACCATCCTGCTAATGCCTCAAATACACATTCATCATTCAGAGAAGCAGGGACCCCAACCCCAATGAGAGGCCCCTGCCCTATGCGTTTCCCGTACTGGGACCAGCCTCGCCATTTCCAGTGACAGCACCCCCTTGAGGGCCCTGCCTCTGAGGTTGAGGAGCTGGCATGGCTGACACTGGCCGATTTCCTGCATGAGAGACAGGACTCCCTCCCGCCGGTGCCGGAGCACCCTGCTGTTGGGCTTGACAGAACCGGGCAATATGCCCAAAGTTCCCACATGCCCTACATTCATACCCAGGTGTTCTGCATTCATACGCCATGTGTCCCATCTGCCCACATGCAAAACACGCACCCACTCTTCTTCTACAGGTCTCTATACTATGTCCCCCTCTACCGCAATATGCACACCCTCTCACATTCCCCATATTCCCTCCATTCACTGGCCCTCTTTGCTCATTCATTGTTGACTGGCCTTGAAGCCCTTGCCTTCTATACGTTTGCCCCAGCATCGGACCATTCATTCTGGGACCCGATGTGGGAGGAGGCCCTGGTTGTTGCATGGCCGACCCTCCATACACCCTTGTGAATTCGTTCACAAAGTTAGCCAGCATTTCCATTGGGTTTTGGGCCATGGATGCTTGGCTAACTGGAGGGTGACCTGGCCTAGTATTTCTTAATGCGTCCGCATAACTAGGAAACACAGGTACTTGTTCCTCCCTCATCGCTGTCCCCATTCGCACATCTGCTTCCCTATTACGCCAATCACACTCTCATACACTCGGTCCTCTAACAATTCCAAGATTTCATGCCACTTCAAACGTGTCCCTCTCACTCTTACACACTCTTTCCTCTTAACATTCAAAAACTCTCTCACACTCTCAGGTACTGTCTCAATCAACTTTCTTACCAACCTTTTATTCTCATCTATCCCATCATCTCCAAATTTCTTTCTCGCCAAAGTTTCAAGTCTATATGCATACAAATCAATACTCTCCCCCTTCTGCATCCTTGCTCTCTCAAAATCATCCTTCTTTCGATATTTCACACCCCCTCTTATTCTTAACACTTGCTCCACCAATCTCTCCCTTAACACCTCATACTTCACAGGCACTCCTGAATTTACAACAACATTGTAAAACTCTAGCAACCTACCTTCCAAACAGTCACCCATCTCTTTCACCCAATACTCAGGAGCGTCTGGATACTTGCTCTTACAATAACGTTCATACTCTTTCAAAAACTCTTGTACATCTCTCCCACTATAAACATTAAATTTTGCAACCTTCGGAATCTCCCTAATTAAGATTCCCTTATGCACTCTTACACCCTCACTCGTATCACTCTCAGTTTCAGTCTCACTCTCACTCTCATACATACTGTCCTCAATGCTGGAATAGAGGGAGTCATCTGCGCTAACGCAGCGTTGAACCTTCCGAGAAGCCCTCTTACCAGATGCCCTCCGAGCCCCCTTCATTCCCGCCTTGCCCCTCTTAGCCTGCCCTTCCATCCTCTTACCTTTCTCCCTCTGATCCTCACCCTCAAGCTTCTTCTTACCCTCCTTAGGGGTGGAATGCACCATCACCTTGTAAGGTCTTTCTTCTTTCCCCTCACTCACGCTTTCACTCCCTTCTCCTTCCAGGCCCCCTACTGCTACATCCTTTAGATGTGCCCCTTTCTTACTACCAACACCCTTACTATTTTCCCCTTCAAAACCCCCTTCCCTTTCACTTTCCCATCAAGCTTGCCCTCCAACTCACTCATTCTCTTAACCATTGCCTTTAACCCATCATCCATCTCTTTCTTACTCTCAATCATTCTTTCTTCCATCTCTTGACGACAAACTACTAATTCTTTACTCTGTTCCTCTAATCTACTCTGCAATTTCCCCAAAACATTCTCTAATTCTGCCTTCTGTAACTCTAACTGATGGTTCCTAGCCTTTTCTACCTCTAATGCCTCCTCTATCTCCCTCAACCTCCTTTCTAACTCCTCCTTGGTAGGCATCTCTAAAGATGCTACCCTACTTCACTTCTACTCTATTACTACTACACCCAACCTACAACTACTCTTTCACTCTTCTTCTATACAACCCAACCAGGAAACAACCCACTTTTCTGAGTGGAAGTCCCTGTTCGGGCGCCACTTATTTTATGTGGTGGGATTCGGATAACCTAACGGCCGCACGAATAAGAATTTTTCTTTTGTTTAAGAACTCCACGAAACCAGGCTGCTTACCTTGAAGGGTTGTTGGATCCAGGCTCGCTGCCCAGACCCCGATTCCACGACTGCTGGCTCCTGCCACCAACAGTTTCTTACTTGCCAGAATAGCTTCCTTCTGTTAGTGGTTCCTATCTCCGGCATCCCCTTCCTAACAGAACTTAAAGTTCCCTTGGTCCAATAACGGTCTTCAGCCTCAGACAAATCCAGCCTGACTTTAGTTTCCTCTGTTATGTTCTTTATTTTCTCTTGTCAAATTACCCTCTTAAACTATATTTTTTATTATTTATATTTCCACACATGCGCCAATTGGTTCCCCCACTTCTCAAAACTCGAGTTTTGACACACACGCCGACACTTTTAAACCTCAGAAGCGTCTCTTTTACTAAATTTGTTTATTCTTCTTTTCATTTGTTTGTTTGTTTGTTAAATTTAACAATCAGTACTTTATTATTCATTTACTAACAGGGTTTAACAAGCGACTGTCCAACTCTCACTCTTTTTCCCATACTAATTTAATAAAACTGTTTTATTCCTCATTCCTTGTTTACAAGTTTAACATTTCTTTATATAACTTATTGTTTAGTCTTTTCATTCATTAAAATATTAACATTAACATATCTTATAACATTATTTCTTTATTTATTTGTTTGCTAATATTAATAATTTAGTACTTAATGTTTATTATTTATTATCTTAATGCTTAATAGTTTACTACTATCTTTCTAATTTCTTATAACAGTTATCATTCTTATTCATTATTTGTTTGCTGGAAAGAGAGAGAGAACCATTAAAATCCTTTCTATAACAAATATTTCATTCAAAAATCAAAGAAATTTAATATATAAATAATAATAATCAAGGCCAGGGGGAAAGGGCTGAGAACTAAAAGGGGAAAGGGCTCACCCTCCACACTAGTGTTGTCCCATTTTACAGAGAATCTCATTAAGTTTTTTTTGATACTACGTTTTGACAAGTTTTTTAGAAATGTACGCGGGTGACAGACATTGATTATTTAAAAGCAAGAATCACAGCTGCTATTGAGCGAATTGATGTGGATATGCTGCAGCGTACATGGCAACATTTGGAGTATCGATTGGATGTTTTGCGAATCACTAATGGTGCACATATCGAATGTTTGTAACAACGTTACTTTAATAAAAGAAACTTTTGAAAATACAGATTCTAAATAATCTTGTTTAAGAATTTTACGTGTTATCAAGAATTTTATTAAAAGATGAAATTGTACAGATAATGTTCGGACACACTGGAATTTCTAAAAAACTTGTCAAAACTTGGTATCAGAAAAAACTTAATGAGATTCTCTGTAAAATGGGACAACACTGGAATTTCTACACTTCATGGTTGACTTTTAATAACAGCCAAAAATTGTACAGATAATTCTCGGACACCCTGTATATATATATATATATATCATGATAGCACCAGTAAATTCTAATACAATCATACAATTGGAACATTTGATGACCTACAATAGTAGAATGGAGAGTTTTTGAAGCAGAAAGGTACCAATTTTTGCATCTCCATTGTCTCACTTACCCTATATATAATATGCATTTTGTGTGGGAGTACATGATAACATATAGTTTGAAATAAAGTTTGCTTGTTTGTTGTTGTGGAAATGGCTGTGCTTCTAACCACTAGTCAGTGAGTAGCCAAATAAATACACTTGAAGCCTGTTAATTCAACACATTTGGGGCTCTACCATTGTCAAAATACCTGAAGGGTCTGAATTACAGTTAAGTTCCAAAATTTGTTGGATATTTTGACATTTTGTCAAAATATTGGGGTTTTCCCAGTGACTTCAATGAGTAATTTGACTATAAAGAAAATGCGAATGAATTTTGGAAGCTTGAGAATTTAGTGATAGGACGATTAATCGGAATCGGAAGAATCGAGTGTTTTTCAGGAATCGGCATCGGAATCGTAAGAATTTGGTTACGACTTTCGATTCTTACAATGATTCTTTGTCATTTAGTGACAAAAATGAACTAATTATTAATTAAATTATCTTTTTCTTTCCAGAGCACAAATTTAATTTTCATTTGCAATTTGATTACTGATATTCAATATTCAAGACTTAAATTTAGTATTTTTATTTATAGCAATTTATTCAATTCAAAAGAATTGTTTTAAATAAGGTGGGAAATTTGTTTAAATAATGTAAGAATTGCATTGTAAGCTTAGAAGGAATAAAGGATTACAAATTATAGTTCAATTGTAATTATTAAAGGACAAATTTTAAAATGTTTCTTTAATAAGATTAAATCTAACAGATATATTTGTTTCTTATATTTACAACCTAATCAATTAGATTCTAAGGTGATATTACCATACTATTACTTTATATAGTTAGTCTTACAAATAAATAAAATAGAACTACATAGGTATAGTTTTCCGAAGAGCACCAAGTAAACTCTTATCTATAAAAATACAGTCAACCCTCGTTATAATGGACTAATAGGGGGGAAAAGGTGTCCATTATAGCTGATTGTCCGATATAACCGACGGTACTGGTAACCTACGGTATACGTATACGATATGGTAATGGATATACTATATACAGTACTGTGCACTGTCTGCTGAACACGATACATGATAAATGATATAGAAAATAATGAAATATAATAAAAATATAAAAGTTAGCTTGTCCTTGGCCTTACGAATGTTGGAAACAGTTTGCTTTTTCATGCCATACTCCGCGCACACCTTGGCCACCGAAGTACCCGCCTCTAACTTCTTGATTAATTCCAGCTTCTGGGTCACTGACAGGGTCACACGCTTCATCTTTTCCTGGTTAACGTCGCCAGTGGTGTGTCCGGTTTATCCGATATCCGCTCTAACAGGGTCCGTTATAGCGAGGGTTGACTGTACTGAGAATCGGAATCAGCATCGGAATCGGGACATTTTATTGGCATTGGAATCGAAATTGGCATCGATTGAAATTTAGGTATTGTCCCATCACTGCTTGAGATATTTTGTTGAACAAGGGGTTCACGCACCTTGCCTTGAGGAAGCCCAATTGCAGCATCTCTAGACAAGATGCTTAAATATAATTTTAAGTAAATAAATATACACATATGAATGCATTACATATGCTAAAAAGTAGCTTGATAAACAGGAAATTTATTTTTTTTAGCAGTAAATACACATGGTATTTGTTCAGTTAATCCACAATAATTTATTACAATACCAAAGAAAAATTATTGTGTCCAATTTGTTGCCATGCATATTGTAACCCTTTTACCAATAATGTACAAAGCATCACGAAGCTTAAATTTCCATAAATATTGGGGAAAATTGTTTTTCATCACGAAATATGCCTTTTGAGATGAGTTTTTTGTTTTTTTTGAGAATTAAAATGGTAATTAAAACTTCAGCCATGAATATTGGCTTTCAAGAGTAATTTTAAAGATAAACTACCATATAAACCAATGTAGGTTATGTTTATTGGCTATAACATGAAAGAGCCTCTTTTTCTGTCTTAATATTGAAAATGTCATTTTTACTTTTATAATAGATTTGGTGCTGTTAGCTTTGCACAGAACTTTGTGTTCAGGTGTTAAAACCATACCTAAATTATTTCAGGTATATTTCTTTGAAAGAAACTATAAAAGCGAAATAAGAGCTTTCTAATTTGAAAATTTTGTTATCAGTAAAATCTATCATGATTTTATCAGTATTGGCCAAAAGACCCCAAGAATTAAAATGGTATTCACTCTATAAATCAAGGGTTGGCAACCTTTTGAATGCAGTGTGCCAGTTTACAATTAATGCCAACATTTTTACAGCCCTGCATGCCAACTATAATTTTTATATGCATATTTCATAGAATGATCTACTCTTTTTCAATCCCAACAAACAAATCAAAGCACTTTTGGTTTGTATTTTAACCAAAAATACACACAGACAGTTTGATGCTGTCCTTTATAATTTTTTAATTTCAACATATAATAATATATACAATATATAATTCAGAATAATAATCAATATTATAATTTAAAATTTTTGTTTGAAATTGCAATTTTTTGGGAATCACGTGGTGTGCCTTGGACAACCACCTCGCGTGCCAACTCTGGCATACATACCTATGGTTGCCAACCTCTGCTGATCAGTATGGGTTTCACGAGGGACACACTACTGGTGATCTTCCATCTCTCTCTCTGACTCTTGGTCATCCTCCTTTTAGGATTTTGGTGAAACTTTACTATTGCATTAGACATATTGTTAGATTTTGACAGAATCTGGCACAAATCTTTAATTTTGAAACTGCCATCCTTTGGTTTTTATCCTTCTATCTGTGCCTTCATCTCTAATTTCCTTTCTGGCTGATCTATAGCTGCAGTTGTAGATGGCTACTTCTTCTAAAGGTATTAACAGTGGTGTTCCTTAGGGTTCCTCCTGTCACCCACTCTTTTCCTGTTATTTATCAGTGATAGATCTTCTAATTTGCACTTTCTGTCCTATTCACTCTTATGCCAATGATTCCACTCTTCACTTCTCCACCTGCTTCCCAAAGTGTCCCTCACAGCAGTCACTTCATGATTCACGTAGGATGGCTATGGGACACCTAACCTCTGATCTTTTTGCTATCTCAGACTGGGACAAGGAAAACACTGTGGCTTTCAATGCTTCAAAAACTCAGTTCCTCCATCTGTCTACTCATCACAATCTTCCACATGACTATCCCCTTACCTTCAACAACACACAACTCAATCTCTCTTATTCTTTTGACATTCTTAGCATTTCCTTTTCTCATGATCTTTCCTGGAAAGATCACATATACTCTTCCCAAAACAGCTTCTAAGAGGTTAGGTGTGCCGTACTGTCTCCGTGGTTTCTTCACCACCACTCAGTTGCTGTCTCTGTACAGGGGTCTTGTTCACCCCTGTATGGAGGATGTCTCTCATGTCTTGGGTGGCTCAACCCACAGCTGAACTTGACTGGGTGGAATCAAAGGCTTTTCATCTCATCACCTCCCCGCCTCTTACTGATGGTCTTCAATTTCTCTCTCTCCTTGCCACAATGTTGCCTCACTCTTTCTTTACTATTGCTATCATAATGGACATTGCTCTTCTGAACTCTCTAATTGCATGCCTCCTTTAAGGAGAGCATCTTTCATTTAGTCAACCAGTCAACTCTGGAACAATCCTCCTTAATCCATCTTTCACTCTTTCTTAATCCATCTTTCACTCTTTCTTAATCCATCTTTCACTCTTTCTTAATCCATCTTTCACTCTTTCTTAATCCATCTTTCACTCTTTCTTAATCCATCTTTCACTCTTTCTTAATCCATCTTTCACTCTTTCTTAATCCATCTTTCACTCTTTCTTAATCCATCTTTCACTCTTTCTTAATCCATCTTTCACTTTCTTAATCCATCTTTCACTCTTTTTAATCCATCTTTCACTCTTTTTAATCCATCTTTCACTTTTTTAATCCATCTTTCACTCTTTTTTAATCCATCTTTCACTCTTTTTTAATCCATCTTTCATTCTTTTTTAAATCCATCTTTCACTCTTTTTTAAATCCATCTTTCACTCTTTTTTTAAATCTATCTTTCACTCTTTTTTAAATCTATCTTTCACTCTTTTTTAAATCTATCTTTCACTCTTTTTTAAATCTATCTTTCACTCTTTTTTAAATCTATCTTTCACTCTTTTTTAAATCCATCTTTCACTCTTTTAAATCCATCTTTCACTCTCTTTTAAATCCATCTTTCACTCTCTTTTAAATCCATCTTTCACTCTCTTTTAAATCCATCTTTCACTCTCTTTTAAATCCATCTTTCACTCTCTTTTAAATCCATCTTTCACTCTCTTTTAAATCCATCTTTCACTCTCTTTTAAATCCATCTTTCACTCTCTTTTAAATCCATCTTTCACTCTCTTTTAAATCCATCTTTCACTCTCTTTTAAATCCATCTTTCACTCTCTTTTAAATCCATCTTTCACTCTCTTTTAAATCCATCTTTCACTCTCTTTTAAATCCATCTTTCACTCTCTTTTTAATCCATCTTTCACTCTCTTTTAAATCCATCTTTCACTCTTTTTTAATCCACCTTTCACTCTTTTTTAATCCACCTTTCACTCTTTTTTAATCCACCTTTCACTCTTTTTTAATCCACCTTTCACTCTTTTTTAATCCAGCTTTCACTCTTTTTTAATCCAGCTTTCAATCCTTCTTAATCCATCTATTATTGTCTATGACCTCCCATCTTTCAAATGCAGTCTCTCTGGGTATTTAAAAAACCCTGGACCTTGATTTTGGCTATTCTTCTTCTGTAGGAGGGGCACTTTTGTGGGCATTTGCCCTTGGCCCCTCCTTCCTGCATACAAAAAAAAATATAGGGGGTGTTTTATTATTTTCAGGAGAATATTTCATGTTTGTCATTATAATGAACTGTTAACTGAAGAGAGAGACTTGTTAAGGAAATTTTTCCATCACTCATTTGATGTCATGAGTTTAAAATGAAAAAAGATGAGTGATTGTGATCGAAAAGAAATTTATTGGAACATAGAAGAAATTGATATCAAAGAAGAAGTTGATATCAAAGAAGAAGTTGATATCAAAGAAGAAGTTGATATCAAAGAAGAAGTTGATATCAAAGAAGAAGTTGATATCAAAGAAGAAGTTGATATCAAAGAAGAAGTTGATATCAAAGAAGAAGTTGATATCAAAGAAGAAGTTGATATCAAAGAAGAAGTTGATATCAAAGAAGAAGTTGATATCAAAGAAGAAGTTGATATCAAAGAAGTTGATTCCAATGAAACAAATTATTGCAAAGCAAATATCTGTGATGAATGGGAGGTAAGAAATAGTTATAAAAAGTTGTTTTTCTTATAGCATTAAGTGGGTTTGTCATTCATGCCACAAGAAAAAGAAAATAGGACTTTTGTAGTTTGTGATTCTTTTGATGAATAGAGGTTGTTCAGTAATGTTGGTATTTTATTTATTAATACACTTATCAAAGCATTAAGCTGATGAACTCATTTTTAAAGCTTCAATAGATTATAAGGCAGTTTTCTTAAGTGTAGGAATAAATTGATATAGGAAATATGTATTGAATGTGATGAAAAGAAGAACATTTTCAATGTGATTGGATCAAAGATGAATGGATGACAGATCTTTCTGGTAGAGAAGAAACAGACTTCACTGATTTTGAACAGTGTTAAGGTGAATATATGTTCTGCTTGACTATACCTTTGCTAAAGTACCGTATTTTTCAGTGTATAAGATGCACTCCTATTTTCAAGGCCTTTTTTCAGGAAAAAAATTATGACCAACTGCCTGGTTGTCAGAAAGTGTCCGTAATTTTCTACCAGCGAGGCTAACTTTTGTTAAAGCCCTCCATCAAAAGTATGGTGATACGTTTTCTTTCACCCATACTCATTATAAGAAAATAGTATTAAGTATACAGGAGACTATACTATATGTTATGAAACATAAAAGTAAATCATTATGCAATATGTACTGTTTTTCTTGTTATCAGTGGGTTGAGAAGAGTAGAAACTTAGTGTAAAATTGGCCAAACCAATACACAGTCAGGAGGGACTAAGAGATGATGAATTTTTGTAAAAATCCATCAGTTCTTCTAGCCCATATAAAGGTAATATTATGACCTTCAGTGTATAGGATGCAGGGTGATTTTGAGACCCCTTTTTTTGGAAAAAAGTGCGTCTTATACACCAAAAAATACGGTAAGTCATTATAATACTCATCTGCCTTATTCTTGTAGTTATTCTCTACTGCAGTAGTGAGGGGCACTATATATTATTGTCTAATATCTCTATGTGAAAAAGTTGGTAGAGAGTTGTGTATGAAATTATTAATTTGCAGTATCCCTTTTTCACAATAGGCTAGCGTGAAAAAGGTAGATAGTCTGCAGTGTACACTCAGAAATACCTCAAAAGTTGTATAAAAGCTTTATAAAATGAGGTCTCAGATTTACAATGCATGGTACATTAATAAGGTGTTACTACCACATAAAGAAACAGAAATAATATGGCTTGCTTATTTTTGTTGATTTTTAACAGCGTATTAAAGTCTTGTCTTGAAGACACTTTGCATTTAAAAAGCAAGGTACATTATTATTATTATTATTATGTGATGACAAAGTGAATTTGTATGTTACCATTTCAGTCATTTATAAGTTTAATTTTGAAATAATTTCTTAGGAGAACTTTCCCATTTGCTTGTATTAGGGTCCCACTGTGAAAATTAAATGGGTTAGATGGGTTTTTTCAATAGGTTGATAAAGTCAGGAATGTTACATGGTGATACCTCTGATAACTATATAAATGTACAATAATTGGTTAATTTTAAGTTAGAAGTACAGCAAAATCCCATCATACCAAGCACTTTTTGGATTAATTAACCTTTTACATGCCAATGTTCCCATTTCGGGAACATAAAATAAAATAGCTAGATTTTTTTATATTTTCAAAATCTTTCAAATTTTTTTACATTTCTGTCTTTCTGAATGTTGGTTTAATATATTCTAATGGTTATTTTAAAGTTTTAGATTTTTTAAAGTTGTTTTTGAACTGTTTGAAATTATTACTTTTTGCCATTTTGTACTACTATTGTTTGCCTAATTTTTTTTAAACAAAAATTTTGTAAGGATGCTAACACTGATTCCTATGCATCGACAGTGTGTTGTTTTAGTGTATTATATACTTTTTTATGAGAGAATTTATCTAATTAGTTGTTTATAGAATTTTTATTTTGATGTTCCCAGAATGGGAATGTTGGCATGTCAAGCTATGCTTTCTTCAGGCTTTTTTGCGCATACCGTAAATTTTAAGTAATGAAATGTGTCTTACTTGAAAGATAAGGCGCATAAAACAGATGACACATAAAAATGAGTCCAAAATACATACAGTGTATCACATGTTTATGATGCATTTATATCAATTATTGCGTCATTGGTGCAGTTGTGAACATGCAATTTTTTTACTTTCAGCGTAATAAGTTTGTATAAAAGCAACCTAGGAATACATTTCTCATCATTTGTCATATGAGTAGCAAGCAGTAACCATTTTTTTGTGATTATGGAAGCGTCATCATTCTATGCAGTGGTGTGTACTCCTAAGACGCAAGGTAACATATTTATTTTGATTGTATATAGCATTCTGCATTTTTTTATTTAAGTCTCAGTGAATTTATACCTGCTGTAATAGGAGTCCAGACTTTTGAAACTTGCAAGATGGGCGTTTGCTGCTTGAAAATCTGTCCCTCAAATATGCAACATTCAATTTGCATTAACCTCGTTCTGCCTCGCAGAATAAAATGATATGTTGTTGCGGGGAGAGCGAATGAAATAACTAGAATATTGTAACTTGGCTACTACTTGATGACGGGAAACGAGAAGGTCCCGGGTGGTGAAGTTTTTCTCACCTCCACTGACTGTCACTGAGGGGCAAACGAGACTCCCACACGGCTGAACCAAGAAATGGACTCGACCCGCTAGCTATTCCAAAGATTAACACTGTGTCTGAGTCGGGTCCACTTGAGAACCTGGAAAGCCCTGGCTTCAGGAAAGGTGTGTGCAATGTACACCTGGCAATACTTGAGGACTTCAAGCAAATATGGGCATACACAACAAGCAAGCAAGATTTTAGCAGACTGATTGTGAAGTAAACCAAAGGTGGCTGGATGAGAAAAGCAGATATTACCCTCTGTTTTTGTTTAATAAAGAGAATCTGGAGGTATTGTTGATTCAAGGACCCTGGGCTTGTCACAAGGAAATCCTTGAAAGTAATGACTCCAGTCTATAAGGACAAAGGCTGAAAAAAAACTAGTTGGTAGAATTCTAAGGGTTTATTAGCAATCAACTTGAATTATTTACAAGAGCTAGAATGGGTTATGAGCTTGAGTCTAAACATGGTTTAAGATCAAGAAACGGAAAATCCAAAAACCCTGAAAGGGTATTCTATACAAAGGTGCTTACAATTACAATGACAAAAATACTGGACAACAAAAATGGAATTTCTAGAAAAAGATAAAAACTTAACCTATGCTAGAATGGTACAATTAGACAACACAATCGACCTCACTGGACCTAACATCCTTAAACTAGACTGGAGGTCAATTCAATCACACCTATCTGTTATAGTTAAGCCATGGAGAAGCAAAACCTGAAACTATTGGTCCTAGCAATACCTTAGCCTGCACACCGTTATGCACAGGCAATGTCCATTATCACAAGGCACTTTGTTTTTTCTTGAGTTTTCTTGTTCTTACCAGATTTAGTTGGCAAGCTAGAACTTCCACAAGTGGAAGCCAACTGTGACTTTATAGAATGTGTCTTTAACATTGAAGGCAAGAGTTACTGATCAAAGTGGATCTAAACAACTACTACTGAGCTAGTCAGGCATTAAGCAAGACTAACTCCAGCAATATGGGGGTTACATCCTGAAACAAGAAGAAGAAAAGATGTTAGTCAAGATGACCCCACTACAATGCCACTGCCAGACGTAAGATGAAACTATTAATTTAACCTATGTTACTCCCCTTTTTTCCCAAATCCATGTAAATAAGAT
Organism: Bathynomus jamesi; assembly: GCA_023014485.1. Lineage (NCBI taxonomy): Eukaryota > Metazoa > Arthropoda > Malacostraca > Isopoda > Cirolanidae > Bathynomus > Bathynomus jamesi. The sequence goes on from JAJOZX010005972.1 coordinate 14,468, forward strand.
TCAGATCAATCTAATATGCTGTGGAAAGCATTCTGATGCTAGAATGTCCCTCAATAATATTTGTTGTTATCACTGAGTAGAATTCATTTTGCTAGAGATTTGGACAACGTAAGCACAGCATTCTCCCGGGTGCCCCTCCCCTACACTTGCTGCTGGCTGCACCGCAGCATTACCACTTCAATCATAAATTCATAACTGTAAATAATAATTATCTAACCTTTTTGTTCTGTTTCACAGTTTTGTAGACTACTAGACTCATAGTACTTGAATAATGTCATTAACATTTTGGAATAATATAATAAATTAATAATGGTATAAACTTAAGTTAAATAATATTTTATGTTAATACTTCCTATTTTATATGTTAAATGGATCAATAAAAAAAATATATATTAATATTCATACTTCAGCTTTATCAAAAATCTTAAGTCATTTGCTTACCCTAGCATTTTTTTCATGACATGCCACTGATTCTATGAGTAAGTATACATATATATATATATATATATATATATATAAAATTATATATATATATATATATATATATATATATATATATATATATATATATATATATATAAATAAATAATGCAGCATGCAGGGGTAGCAATCAACCCCCCCTCCCATTCAGGAAAGGACCCCTGCTCCTGATCTCAATGAGGAACAGGGATGGTCCAATACTGAGAGTCGAGGCATCATTGCCCTCTTCCCTGCCTCCCACTGCAGAGGAGAGGTGTTCGATTACGCCTCGCTCGGTGCATAGCCCCCCCCCCCCTCCCTCCCACTGAAGAAGGAGAGGCATCTGCGGCCGTCAGGGTATAAACACTGCTAACAGACCCTGACTAAGCCACAGAGTAAGGGAGGGGCCTTCTATCCCCCAGGCAGGTGAACCCTGCCTCAGGGAGATTGAGGGAGCAGGATGGGTGGGTAACTGTTAATAGGCACCCGTCCCAAAGGTCTCCTCAACTAGTCTCCGCAGCGAGGCCACCGATGGAGAATCTCTCCCTATTTCTGTCGCGAATTCAGCTCTCAAACGAGGCAAGCGATATTCGACATATGATAGAAGAAATCATTGGTGAAAACAGTATAGTGGTAGTTAATAAACTAAACACAAAATCTCCATATTATAACTCTTTTAAAGTAATAATTAAAGGTGTAAATGTGAATTTCAACCTGTATAATATGAGTCAATGGCCAGATGGTATTATTGTTAAGGAGTTTATTCACTTTTCCAGGAGATTTGATAACAGGCAAAATAATAATAATAATAATAATAATAATAATAATAAATAGGTGCCCTAACGGTAATGCCTGAAAGTTGTACTGTGTATAATAATAATCTTACTAATAATAAATTTTCTATCAGTCATGGTGGATAACTTGTTGAAAATAGTCTCATATAATGTAAGGTCAGTGAGGAATTCAACTGTAGATGTTCATAAAATCTGCGACAGTGCAGATTTGATACTCCTGCAGGAGCACTGGCTACCTAAGCAAGAGCTAAAATTCCTCTCTACCATCCATGATGACTTTATGTACCATGCGTCATCAGCAGTAGACTTGTCAGATGAATTAATGTACGGTAGGCCTTTTGGTGGTGTTGCTTTCTTATTCAGGAAAAATTTGTCAAAACATATAAAATTTTTAACAAGCGATAATGTAAGGTTGTTAGGCATTGAATTATGAGTTAACAATGATTGCATATTAATTATAAACTGCTATTTACCATACAACAACGGCAGTAATCTAGATGAATACATTGATTTGGTGTACAAAATTAAGTCATTATCATATAACCCTAAATATTCTCACTGTATAATAATGGGGGACTTTAACGCACATGTGAACTCGGAATTCTTTGCAGAATTGGGTAACACGTGCGAGTCAGCCAATTTAAGTATAAGTGATGTAGATGTATTAGGGGTAGCCAGTGGTAATTTTACATACATTAGCGATATGAGTGGTACCACCAGGTGGATTGATCATTGTCTCACTAGTAATAATCTAAAGGATTGAATTGTTAGAGTTCATATTTTGCATGATTTCCTTCTTTCTGATCATAGAACCTTACCTTACGAACCTTATGTTGTTTCGTGCATTGGTCTCTCTTCACACAGAGGTCAAGCTGGTGGCCCTGCCTCTAGATCTGGCCTGGTGGAGGAGCGAGTCACTTTCTTGCGCTCTCCACCATACATAGCCAGGCATGCCCGGCTCATCTGGTACTGTCCTGAGCCAGGCATCCAGTCTTTTCTTGAAGACTTCAACTTTGACCCCCGTTACGTTTCTGAGGTCCTTAGGAAGCTGGTTGAAAAGTCTTGGCCCCCTGACAACCAAGCTATTTTCCTTCAGGGTTGAGGAGGTCCCTTGTTGGGCCTTTAATTTGGGAATACTACACATTCTGCCTTTCCTATTTTCCAGTGTTGTTTGAATGGTAATTGGGTTTAGTTTTAGGTTTGGTACCAGTTTTTCGATAATTTTCCATATGTAGATTATGATGTACCTCTCTCTTCTTCTTTCCAGCGAGTACAGATTTAGTTTACGTAGTCTTTCCCAGTAGTTGAGTTCTTTGCAGCCATCAATCTTGGCTGTGAAATGCCTTTGTGTTTCTTCTAGTTTATTAGTTTCTTCCTTTTTATATGGGGACATCAAAACTGAGCAGTATTCAAGGTTTGGTATAATCAGTGTTTTTAGCAGGGGAATCATTACTGTCCTGTCCCTTCTCTTGAACGTTCTTAGAACCTGTCCGGCGACTCTTTTTGCTTTATTTATCGCTATCTGATTTTGGGTTTCGAATTTTGCATCATCTGTCATTATTATCCCGAGATCAATCGCTTTCATGCTTCTCTGAATTTCCTGTCTATCTGGAGCATAATATGCAGTCTGTTTAAGTTCTTCTTTTCTACCATATCTCAAGAGCTGAAATTTCTCAGCGTTGAATGACATGTTGTCTTCTGACCATTTGTATATTTTGTTCGTGTCCCTCTGCAAGGCCTCCACGTCATATACATCGCTGATTTTTCTGCTGATCTTTGTATCATCTGCAAAGGATGTTACTATACTATTGCTGTTTACTCCGCTGTCTATGTCTGTTATAATGTTTCAGACCAACAAAGACCCTAGGATCCACTCATGGCTGGTCTACCTAACTGTGTTCGTAATCGTGTATTGTGTATGTCCTCCGTGGTGGCGGAGGGGACCTACAATTTTACGTGGGTTCCGAACCACAAGAACATAAGAAACTTATTTAAAAACTGCCGGTAAATTGGCAACAACCAATTTTTACGAAACTAAATAATTATCAATTTAAAAATAATTAATTATCGGTTTAAAACTAAAGATAGAATCTCTCGGTCCAGAGGATCAAGTCATAATAGACTACTATCCACAAATATGTTACACTCTATATCTATTATATAACGGACATGCAAATATATCAGATCCAAAGAATCCAGTCAATTTCATTACGGTATCCATCAAGTCACGGTTCATATCGATTGCGGACCAAGTCAAATTTACAACCATATACATTACAATATATACACATACAAGGAAAAGTGTAGGTGTGGCTGTAAAGACTGTACAGTAATGTAGAAATGTGTGTGCACCCATTATGGGTCTCCCATTTAAAGGTGTTTGTGGGCAAGTGAAGATCATGAGTTTTTCAATACCTCACAGTACTATGGGGGGCACCGCTCGGCAGAGGAATCTCTTTAAATGGGGTGTGTAAGGACAGAGAGTATCCCCTAACCCAAGACGCTGCCTCCCTATATCCCACAACACTTGTGTTGAGCTGTGGGATCTATCCCCACAAAGCCTTAATTTTACTACCTTAATAAACTATACCCTTTCTATCAACATGCGCGTCCAATCGATTCTTAAACATGTTTATAGACGTGCTACTAATTACTTCTACCGGCAAACTATTCCAGCTATTTACTATTCTATGCGTAAAAAAGTTTTTCGCAACTGCTGTCTCGAACCTTCTACTTGTCAACTTACACCCGTTATTTCTAGTCCTATTATATTGAGATATTTCGAAAAAGCTATCTCTATCTACGTTATCAAACCCATTCATAATTTTGAAAACCTGGATTAGATCACCCCTTAACCTCCTAGTCTCGAGTGTAGTCAATTTTAACTTTAAGCCTATCCTCGTACGACTTTGACCTAAGAGACGGAATCATCTTAGTTGCTCGTCTTTGAACTCTTTCGATTTTGTCTATATCTTTGCGCATATGCGGATTCCAAAATTGGACCGCGTACTCCAAATGGGGTCTAACTAATGATTTATAAAGAGGAACTATAATATCGCGCGATTTGTACTCAAAATTTCGAGCTATAAAACCTAACACTTTGTTCGCCTTATTGACCGCCGCTGTACTTTGTTTCGCTACTTTTAAATCACCAGTGACTATAACTCCTAAATCTTTTTCCTGCTCTATGCTTGTTAAATCTTTCCCTGACATACTATACGCAAAATTACCGTTACGCGAACCTATATGCATAATTTTGCACTTATCCACGTTAAATCTCATTTGCCATGTGACTGAACCAATCAACGATTTTATTCAGATCTTCCTGAATTTTACCTCTATCTTCGTCATTAATCGCCCTACCACCCAGCTTCGTGTCATCCACAAACTTTGAAACTGTACTGACTAGGCCGACATCTAAATCGTTAATATATATAAGAAAAAGCAAGGGGCCCAATACAGAACCCTGAGGAATGCCACTCGCTACATTAGCCCAACACGACTCCGCTCCATCAACGACCACCCTCTGTTTCCTGCCTCGCAACCATTCTTCTAGCCAATTTATTACTACACCCCTGATTCCATGAGCCTTAGTTTTTTCAGTCTTTTGTGCGGCACGGTGTCAAACGCTTTTTGAAAATCTAAATACACTACATCAACCGCCCGATGTCTATCGTAAACGTTAACCATGCTTTGGAAAAATTCTAAAGATTAGTTAAGCAAGATTTGTTTTGCCTAAAACCATGCTGCGTATTTCTGACCAGATTATGCACTTCTAAGTGTTCGACTATACGATCCCTAATTATTGATTCCAGTAGCTTACCTACAACAGATGTTAAACTGATTGGCCTATAATTTCCCGCTGCACCTTTATCGCCTTTCTTAAAGATAGGTGTTACGTTTGCTAACTTGAAATTATCTGGTACGCACCCCTCAGAAATAGACGCATTAAAAATCTTTGTTAGCGGCACAACAATGCTATCTTTTAATTCTTTAGTTGTATGGGATATATGGAATCCGGACCCGGTGATTTACGCATTTTCATTTTAGCAATATAGCGCATTACTTCCCCTTCACTAACGACAATATTATCCAAAATATTACCATTATCAAAAGGTATTATGTCTATGACCGTAGGGATATTCGTTACATCTTCTATAGTAAAAACTGACATAAAAAATTTGTTTAGCAAGGTAGCCATTTCCTTGTTTTCAGAGACTAGATCTCCATTTCCATTTTTTAATGGACCTAAGACACTTTTACTGGATTTCTATTATTGACGTATTGAAAGAATTGCTTGGGATTTTCTTTACTGTCACAAGCTATGGAGATTTCAAATTCGCGTTTTGACTTTTTTATTACACTTTTAGCTTCATGCCTTAGAGATATGTAGTTGTTTTGTAACAACAGATTATCTTTATCGCACTTGTATAGCCTTATAGCCCTCTCTCTACTCTTTATAATGTCTCCTACTCTAGAAGTAAACCACAAGGGCTTGTTGTTTACTTTCGCACGCTTAATTTTGTACTGTTAGCATGATAATGAACAGGAGTGGGGCCAGTACTGTCCCTTGTGGTACTGAGCTGCGTACTTCCAATTCTGATGATGATATACCTTGAATTTTGACGACCTGCAGATGATCACTAAGGAAGTTGTAGATCCATTTTTTATTGAAAGCTTTAGCAAAATCTGTGTATATAACATCGTAGTTGTCATTGCCTTCCAATGCATCTAGGATATTGTTGTAGTACTCTATTAGTTGTGATAGGCATGATCTACCTGATCGGAATCCATGCTGATTTTCATTGAATCTTTCCCGTGTCTGCAGGAAATCATAAATTTTCTCTCTAACTATTCTTTCAAATACTTTGGTGAGGTGGGACGTCAGTGACACTGGTCTATAGTTCTTTGCTTGAGATCTGTCCCTCCTTTATATATAGGGACAATGTTTGCTCTTTTCAAGATGCTCGGTATTTCCCCAGTGTCTAGGGATCTTCTCCATATCCAGTATAAAGGTGTAGCTATTTCATTTTTACAGTTTTTAATCAATAATGTGTTCCAATTGTCCGGACCTGCAGCTGAATGTAGTTTCATTTGTCCTATAGCTCTCGCTACATCTTCTGGTGTAAAATCAAAGTCTGTTATATACTCTCCTTGCAATTCCTCTTCAAAGAATGCATTTATGTCAGGTATCGCTTTGTCACTTTTTAGGGTACTGAAAACTAGTGGTGGGCACCATTAACCAAAAAGTTAACTTAGATAACGATAATCTGTTAACCCCAATTTTTAACTCCGATAATGATAATCCGATAATTTTACTACAAGTTAATGGAAGTTAACGATAACTATTTCTTTACTAACACTTAAAAAAATCAAGGAAAAAAGCTTTAAAACCCATAGAAAATGTTTATTTATGCAAAATCCAAAAATATATAGGTATTTAACTATTTTTATCAAGTTTTGCAACTTTTTTGCTTAACTTTTTTTTTTATTTTTAATAAAAAATGTACTGATTACATGTTTTGAAACCCTTGTAACCACTAACCATTAACTAAATTTTAATTTACCAGAGAATTATTATGGCGGGAACTGAAAGGTAAAATTAAATTTTAGGCACATTTATTAAAGACTATGACACAATGTGCTGGTTGCCCTTCAAAAAGACCAACTTCTCAAAGTTAGGCCCAACTGCCAGTCTTGACCTCTTGGGCCTCAGGATGTCCTTGCCGAGAGAGAAGAGCCGTTCCACTGCGGCAGAGGATGGAATTGGCAGACTGAAGTTATGGCGGTTTGAATTCATTCATGGAGCGGTGATCTTCCGTGAATGACTCCTCGCAGTTAACGTGTTAATGGACTTTAACAGACTAAATATCGAGTTATCGGAAGTTAACTGGTCCGATAATGATAAATGGAAATTAACTTCCATTAATAGTCCATTAAAAAAGTTAACTTCGTTAATTAACTGTTATCGGAATAATGCTTTAGTGCCCAACACTGCTGAAAACTGATTCATATTGAGCTCTCTTTGTATCAGATATTTCTTTTGGATCGTCAGTTAGTTCATTATTTCCCGTCCTTAAGGGCCCAATAGCGGCGCACATTTTTATTTTCCTTTTTGCATAGCTATAGAAGTATTTTTGATTTTCCTTTATTGCTTCTACCGCCTTTTCCTCTTCCCTCTCTGTATGGTCCTTAATCAGGGCTTGTATTTCCCTATCGATACCCTTCAGTTTTTCTTTTATTGCTTTCCTGTCATTATCTCCGCAGTTACCTAACTTCGCCTCCACTCTCTTTCTTTTGCGGAATAGTCTTCTCTTTTGCCTTTCTAGCCGGCTCCTCGTTCCTTTTGGCTGTGATTTCGGAGCATATTTTTCTAAAATTCTCAGCGTTTTTTCCTCCAAGGTTGTTAGCATTTCTTCAGTTGTTTTATTCTCAAAAATTGTTCTCCATTCTATTTGGGCCATGTGCGATCTGATTGCTTCCCAATTTATAGTCTTCGAGTTTAAGTTAAAGGCCCCGAATTTACTTCTTTCCACAATATGTGTATTGTCTTCTAATGCTGCCATCATATTTGTTGATATCTCGATTAAGTTGTGGTCTGAGATAATGGTTGGGGTTATTTTTATATCAGCAATCAAGTTTGTGTTATTCGTGAATACCAGATCCAGACAGTTATTTTTTCTGGTATTTTCTGTTATCTCCTGTGTCAGCATAAACTCATTTGTGAGAGCCATCAACATTTTTGCTTGTTCCTGGTCTTCTCTTGTGCCCCCTTGTCCTGGTGAATATATATATTCGTATTCACCTTTTTGTATTTTATAAATGGGAAGTTAAAGTCTCCGCAGATCATTATATTGGGGGATGGAGGGTTTATGGCCTTTATTAGCTTTCTAATGTCATCAATGGCCTCCGAGAATTTTTTGGTTGGGGTGCTTGGAGGTCTATAGATGACTATTACTATCAAGTTTAGTTTTTCTATTTTCACTGCTAGGAGTCCCACATAGCTGTTTGATTTACTTATTATCGTCTCTGTCATATGACCTTCCTGTACATATATAGCACAGCCACCTTTCCGTCTCGTCGTTCTATCCGCTCTTAGTAAGTTGAAGCCCTCTATATTTATCTCTTTCTTATCAATACCATGTTCGCAGTTTTCACAATTATCTTGGCAATCTTTAAGATGAGTTTCTGTGAGGCATGCGATGTCCACCCTTGTTTCGTCCATAAATCCTTTCAGGTACGAAACCTTATTGAGTGATTGGTTTGGTCTTATTCCTTGAATATTAGCCAGGACAATTTTTATGTTCTCTGTTTTTCATTGCCCCTTGTGTATTTCAAGTTCGTTTTCCTTCGATATTGCTTGATTCGTTGCTCTATGATCCTCCGAAAGAGATCCGTTTCCTCCTACTTGTATTGGTAGCTTCTTGCCTGGTAGTGATTTGGCTTGGGAGTTTCCAGCTGTGTCAACTGCATGTGGATGACAGCATTCGGAAGGTGTCTGAGATGTTGAAAAAATTTTCTTGTTCGCTTATTGTTGTTCCTATTGTTGTTCCTATTGTTGTTCCTATTGTTATTTTTTATTCCTATTGTCATTTAAACTTTTTCCTTTGTTCGTTGAGACCATTAGAAATATTAATTAATATTACCAATTTATGCGCAACACGACTTAACAAGAACTCAATAGGTAAGAATAATCGTGTCGATTGGTCCAATGTTAATATGCAGCAGAGAATAGAATACAAAGACAGAACATGTCACCTCTTTAATAATTTAGAAATTTTGCACCTTGCCTGTAATAATCCTTGCTCAAATGATCTCACTGTAAACTCATAGATAGGTATTATAGTAAGATAATATCCCTGTTAAGAGAAGCAGGTTATTCCTGGATGGAATGATTTTATTTCCCCCTCGAAGAGGGAATCGATAAGACGCCTATGATTTGTGGTGCTTTCATGGTAGACCCAGATTAGGACCAGTATACATGAATATGTGTAGAAGTCAGGGTCAGTATAAGGCAGCCATAAAGCGATGTAAACAGGAAGAAGAGTCTATTTGAGCATCAAAAGCCTGTGAAGCTTGCATAAATAACGATAATAACAAATTTTGGAAATTTGTTAAGAATCAAACGGGTGTCAAAAATGTCCTCCCTCCGACAATCGATGGGGTGTCGGGGGAGGATGAAATTGCAAAACTGTGGAAAAACCACTACTCTAACATTCTTAACAGTGTGAGTAGGGATAATCTTAAGATAGATTGCAGCGAAACGATTGTGGGAAGGACAAGGGAAAATATTTTTATATCATTTTCTGAAGTAAAGAGGTTAATTAAAGAGTTAAAGACTGGTTCTGTGTCAGGGGTAGATGACTTATCGAATGAGCACTTAAAATATGCAAATTATGTAGTATGTCTGCATATATCATTGCTCCTATCAGCCATGCTTGCTCATAGCAATATCCCTGCAGAGTTCATGAGGGTATATATCTTGCCCCTGGTCAAAAATAAGTACGGAGACATTCTGTCCAGCAATAATTACAGGCCTCTTGCTGTCACTTCCTGCTTCTCGAAACTACTAGAAAAAACTGTTGTTACTCTGATTAAATGATTTCCTATGGACATCTAATCAGTTTGGCTTTAAAAGGTCCCACTCAACTGACCTGTGTATCTATGTACTTAAAGGAACAATATCTAAATACATTGACAGTAATTCAATCATTTATAGCTGTTTCCTTGATATAAGTAAGGCATATGATAGGGTGAACCACAATATTTTATTTGCAAAACTAAAAGACAGGAAGGTTCCCATGTACATATTAAATTTATTGAAATTTTGGTATTCCCACCAATCTTTCACTGTTAGGTGGGGCAATGTACTATCCGAGTGTTTTGGCTCCTCTTGCGGGGTGAGACAAGGCTCCTTGCTCTGCCCTATGCTGTTTAATGTGTATATTGATGGATTAATTGCTTCACTTAATGAGGCAACAGTGGGATGTTGTATAGATAACACAAGGATAAATAACTTAGCAGGGTTGTGGAGTCGGAGTCGTGGAGTCGCACATTTCAGGGCGGAGTCGGAGTCGAATTTTTACAATGTGTGGAGTCGGAGTCGGAAAATTTTGGACCGACTCCACAACCCTGGTTATAGCCACTAGGTTAAGGGTTATTCAATTTTAAGTAGGACTACTACTGGTTAGACCTTAATTATGTTTAAGAGAATCTTTTTCATATATATATATATATTAGGGTGCCACTTATTTGGGGTGTTTTTCATTTTTTGGGAATTTCTATCAGGACGGGCGCATTTCTGGTGTCATTCCGTCTAAAAACATTGTGTGTAAAATATTTTTGAAATAAAATAATAATTAGAACTGCCTCAACGAGGTCAAAGTTTATACTTTTTGTCGAAAAGTACTCATGGCGTTCTGTTATCATGTCAGTTTTCGTTTCGATAGCTGCTGTAGTTTCTGAGTTGAAAAATGATAACAGACAGACAGACGGACGGTCAGAGTCGTTGGTTTAGTCTTCCGCACTGGTGTACAGAAGACTAAAATGAGGTATTATACAGGGTGTAACACGAGTTTATCCAAATATTGATACAGGCGAAAGAACATGTTATTCTAAGTAGAAAATGGGTTGGGACGAGTTTTGCCAACACTAACAGTGTTTCATTCTCTTTTTCAGTGAGTTCTGAAACGACGTGATGGCTTCGGCAACAAGATCTAAAACAGCAGTCTATCTCCTGGGGACCGTGGATCACAGCATCACAGGAAGCATGCTGCCTACGGGAAAGCAGGCGCTTCAGTACTTTTTCCACCTTCACCTTGACGTCAAGAAGCCGATCAAGGAAGCAGCCGCTGAGACAGTGACTGCAGTCAAGGAATTCTGGGAGCGGTCCCGTATTCCTACGCAGAAAGACCAACGCGCAAGGGACAAGGTTCTCCGAATGTACGAGAAGTGGCGGGCTCTGAACAAGAACTCGAAACGGCGCACTGTGACCCAAATCAGGAACGAGGCCGAGTTCCTCTCATCCCTTGACCGCCTCTTCGACATCGCACACGAACAGGCGATGTCGATGATCACAATCGAAGAGGACAGGGAGTTCCTGACGGGACAAAGGGCCGAGGTGCGGCGCGGCCGCATCTCCTCCACACGTGACATGACGCTGCACACTGAGGAGGAGCGTGCGAGGAGACAGGAAGCGGAAAGGAGCCGCCGGCAAGATGATGAAAGGGCGAACAGAGAGAGCCGAGAAGAACTCGTCGAACTGGCATCGAGCTCCAGCTCAGGTGCAAGCAGCCCGACTCGGTCACCGACACGGCGTCGTCGCCGAGAAGAAGAGGAAGAGCTCTCTCTCCCGGGCCCGTCCACGTCGAATGCAGAAGCATCTACGACCCCTTTACCACCCAAGCGATTCCGCGCGTCGAAAAAGATGATCACCCCTGATCTCTCCGCAGCGATGGATCGGACGAAACTTACCAACCGAGGTGGTGTTTTTTGCTGTCGGCGGCTGCGAGGAGCTTGGGCCACGACCCTGAGGAGCTGGTCTTGAACCGCGAATCCTCCCGCCGCGACCGAGCAAAGTTCCGTGCTATGGCAGCAGCGGAAATGAAGGCAGCCTTCCATCCTACTGTGCCGCTGACCGTTCACTGGGACGGGAAAATCGTACCAGCGGCTGACGGAGGCCCTGCTGGAGATCGCCTTCCAGTTCTGGTGTCTGGGGAGAACGTCAACAAGCTTCTGGCTGTGCCCAGCCTCCCCGACGGCACCGGCCGCGCCATGGCGGAAGCCGTCCTCTCTGCCCTCGAGGATTGGGACATCAAGGGACGGATCTGTGCCCTCTCTTTTGACACCACCGCCTCAAACACAGTACTCTCAGGAGGAGCTTGCTATATCATTGAGCAGAAACTCGAGAAGACAGTGCTTCATTTGGCTTGCCGCCACCACATCCACGACACTGGTGTGCGAGAAGGCATTCACGGCGTGCCTCGGTCCCTCTACTGGTCCTGACATCCTCCTGTTCAAACGATTCGCCGCCCAGTGGGACTTCATCGATCAAACCAAAGCGAAGCCCTTCGAGGATGGAACCATGCCGCAGCACCTGAAGGACGCCCGCGACGACCTGCTGATCGAATTCAGCCACCTCCTCGACGGTCAACATCCACGTGATGACTACAGGGAACTTCTGGAGCTCTCTGTAATTGTGCTGGGCGGTCCGAACAAGCGGGGTGCCCGGTTCGCTCGTCCCGGCGCCTTCCATCGCGCGCGCTGGATGGCAAAAGTCATCTATGCCATCAAACTGTTCCTGTTCCGGGAACAGTTTCAGATGTCGTCAGGCGAAGCGGCTGGAATCCGGCGATTCACCATCTTCGCCGTGTCCATCTACGTGACGGCCTGGTACAAAGCGCCGCTCCCGGCAACGGCCCCAGCCGCGGACCTCGCGCTGCTCAAGGCCCTCGTCTATTATCCGGACTCAGCGGTGGCCAAGGCGACGGCGACAGTCTTCGCCAGGCACCTATGGTACTTGAGCGAGCGCCTCGTCACCCTGGCCATCTTCGACGAGGGTATCGACTTGGCGACAAAGCGGGAGATGATTAAAGCGATGGAAGAAGAGGAAGGATCGGAGGATCCCCCGCGGCGTATCAATGTGGACCTGTCCACCGCCTCAATCGCCAACAATACATTGGCCAAGTTCACAACGACTACATCAAAGGAGTTCTTCAAGGTTCTGGACATCAGCACCGCCTTCCTGCTCAAGGATCCGGAGGAGTGGCGGACGGACCCAGCCTTCATCGCCGCATCCCGCCGAGTCCAGGCCCTTCAAGTTGTCAATGACTTCGCGGAGCGCGGGGTGGCGTTGATGCAGTCTTTCAACCTGGCCCTTACCAAGAGTGAAGACCAAAGGCAGTTCCTCTTACAAGTGGTCGAGAAGCACCGCTGTGACTTCCCAACCGCCCGCAAGTCCACCGTGACCTCTGCAAAGTAGGCAACAATATGAGGGAGATGGGCGCCCATGATACCCCCCCCCCCCCCTTGAGGGGCTAATACTCGAGTTGAGGGGGACCTAGAGTTGAAAGTATGAAGTCCAGTTATATGTTTTAGGTCAAGATTAGTAGCTTGAACAAACTAGAAGTGATATTTTATTTGCTAGAGGCATAGAACATCATGATCTAAAATTTCTACTTTTCGAGAAAATATACAAACTTTGACCGTATTGAGGCAGTTCTAAATATCGTTTTATTTCAAAAATATTTTACACACGATATTTTTTGACAAAATGGAACCAGAAACGCGCCCGTCCCGATAAAAATTCAAACTTTCGAAAATAAGTGTCACCCTAATATATATATATATATTATTATTGGAAAAAATAAAAATCCCTTAATATGATAATATCTACAAGTCAATATCCTTCTTAATATTTGAATGTTCCCTTATCCTAGAAAGTAACCTGATGATTCATGTGGTGGTGATGAAATGTCTTATTATTATGATAATTATAGAGTGAAACACTAGAGGAGTCGGAGTCGTATATTTAAAATGTGAGGAGTCGGAGTCGGATTTTTAGATTTTTTACAATGTGTGGAGTCGGAGTCGGAAAATTTTGGACCGACTCCACAACCCTGTAACTTAGTTTATGCCGATGATATGGTGTTAATAAGTCCCTCTGTTAAAGGTCTGGATCGGCTACTAAATGTCTGCGAAGTGTATTCGCAGAAACATGATATTCTTTTTAGTTACAAAAACTAAGGTTATGCAATTTCATCCTAAAAGCTGTAATGAGCCAGCTGATATAAGTTTTAAAATGAATGGTGAAGTAATTGAGGAAGTACAAGAGTTTAAGTATTTGGGTCAAACTATTACCAGCTCCTTGAGTGATGACTCGGATATAAGAAAACAATCTCAAAGCCTGTGTGCTAAAGCAAATATGACCATAAGGAACTTTTGTTTCTGTACAAGTGAAGCTAAAGACACACTCTTTCGTACTTTCTGCAGCAAACATTTGCAAAGCTGAGCATCTCTGGGGTAATTTATGTAAGTCTAAAAGACCTGTTGTATAGCAAATTTAGGGTTCTGCCAGAACCTTTATTATAATTCACCCAGAGTTGCAGACTATATATATTATTTATTGAATACCTTTATTAATAATAAAATAAATACAGTAGTCTTTTTACAATTTACAATTTTTACAATGACATGAATAATTGTGAAGCTTGACTATTTATTTTTTTACTTAAGGGCCAAATTAAATTAAAAAAATTGGTGAGCTTCATAATTATTTGTGTCATTGTAAAAATTGTAAATTGTAAAAAGACTACTGTATTTATTTTATTAATAAAGGTATTCAATAAATAATATATACAGTCAGCAACTATGGGTGAATTATAAAAAAGGTTCTGGTAGAACCCTAAATTTGCTGTACAACAGGTCTTTTGGACTGTTACATAAATTACCCCCGAGATGCTCAGCTTTGCAAATGTTTGCTACCCGCAATGTCCTGAGCAGTGATGTAGTCGAGACCACCAAGTCCGAGACTGAGACCGAGACTGAGACTGAGACCTGATCCTGTGAGACCAAGATCGAGACCGAGATCAAGGGTTCGAGATCGAGATCTACCTTCCGAGATCGAGACCCCTAAAATTCGAGACTGAGATCGAGACCAAGCTCATGCCCTTTCAATTTGTTTTACACTACTATGGAAATTAGACTATGTTAAGTATATTAATAAACTAATAACTACTTTCTCAGATGTAGTGTGTTGAATGCAAAAAGTGTAGCCTATAAATTAACAAATGAATATATATATACACGTACTTTTTATTTATTTACTTTTATATCTGTTACAGAAGGTTTAATGAACGTACCCACTACCCAGTTTGACTTGTGCATTTATTTAAAGCATGATAGGTGCTCATTACACTTAAGGAACATCAGCATGCTCAGAAGATCTGCTGAAGTTCGACTTCTGTGGGGCCTCATTATTATGCCTCCATGGCTAAATACACGCTCAATTGGAGCACTAGAGGCAGGCACTGATTAGGAAACAAAATAAATTCAGCTTAAGGGGAGGTGTGGTGTGATAAAAGTTCCGCCGTGACATCATTGATGATGTCATTTTTTAACATTTACAATTGGCATTTGCGATTTGTTCTACGAATCGGTACGTTGTAAATATAAGTGATGTGAAGGGTTGTCAAGTTATTCTATGCTTTATTGAATTTATCGGTACTGTTTTCTTTATGCTGTATTTCTTGCATTATTTTTGTGTGAAGCATTTTATTTTTTCAAATACATATTGGATGGGAGGATAATC
Organism: Bathynomus jamesi; assembly: GCA_023014485.1. Classification (NCBI taxonomy): domain Eukaryota; kingdom Metazoa; phylum Arthropoda; class Malacostraca; order Isopoda; family Cirolanidae; genus Bathynomus; species Bathynomus jamesi. The sequence goes on from JAJOZX010005972.1 coordinate 30,029, forward strand.
GTTTTTATCACGCCACAGAGGTTGACACGCCCTTTGGCAACACTAAGTGGCCTTATAATATATACTTATATATATAATATATATAATTCTCTATTTAGAGTTTCCATTTTCAATAAAATTAATCTGACGGGGGCAGAGGGGGGGGGCAAATTTTTTTGTAGCGCTAACCTAAAAAAATCCTGACCCACACACACCCGAAAGACAAACGTGGCAACTCAAAACAGGGTGACTGATTAGTGAATACCTAGAGTCCCTTACTTTTACAAACTTTCATAAACATTCTGAATTGTGTCTGTTCAACCAAGCCACCATCATGAGTATGCCAGTAACATGTATTTTTCATTACGGTCTCGAGAGGTCTCGAAAGGTCTCGGGGAGAAAAACCGAGACCGCGTTTGTCGAGACCGAGATCGAGACCGAGATCTAAATAGCGAAGATCGAGATCGAGATCGAGATCTGCAAATTGGGTCTCGAGACCGATCTCGAGAACTACATCACTGGTCCCGAGCTTCCCAGAGGTAACAAGATGTGCTCAACACAGTCTAATGCAAAGAATTAAAAAAATCAACCAACCCGATCATCCAAGCTATCCATGAGTCCTGCCATTTATCCTCTAAGGCAGTGGTTCCCAACCTGGGGTCCCTGGACCCCTGGCGGTCCGTGAAGGTAGTACTGGGGGTCCGTGAGCTTTCAATATTTCAAGAGGCTCCAATGGAAATCGTACATTTACCCACGATAAGGGCGCTCATGCTAAAATTTCAAGTTCCCTTGCTCTTGGCTGGAATTAATACTTTTTTAATATGCTGTATTTTAATTGCATACTCTCTTAATGTCCTTTATTTGATAGTGAAAAATGAGAAAACAAGTTAATTATTAGTTAATAAAAACAGTTTGTTTGGTAGATGGAATCTTTCAAAAACATGAGGTCCGTGGGAAAAAACTAAAACTAAAAGGGGTCCTTTGTGGTGAAAAGGTTGGGAACCACTGCTCTAAGGTATGGACTTTGTAGTAAGAAAATGTCTGTCTGTAGCTCCACTTAACTTCAACAGTGCAGTATTATTTCTAATCAATTGCATATATTTCTATCCTTAGTATATGAACTGTCATTGTATTAATAATAATTGTCATATGGACTATAGTCTGCCAATAAACCTTTTCATTTTCATATACAGGGTGTCCCATAAGTCCGGCATCATAGGAGAAATTCATATTTTTCTATTTCTACAAACCATAATTCATATTTTTCTCTTTCTACAGGCCATAATGTCATGTGAGCAAGGAAGAACAAATCCAGATAATTGTACTCATTGGAAATCAGAGTCAAAGAGAGGCCGCTGCTGAATTTAACAGACTGCATCCAGACCACGAGCCAATAACACAGAGTTGTGTTAGCAGACTTGTTGCAAAGTTTAAGGAAACAGAATCCATAGAAGATAAACCACGCAGTGGACCTTCAAGGAGGTCCACTGATGATGATACAGCGACTGCTATCCTGGCTCATTTTAACAGAAGTCCCAATAAGTCTCTTTGGCAATTGTCTGCCGAGACAGGAGTGTTGAAAAGTAGCATCCATCGCATTCTTCAGGCTCACAAATGGCATCCATATAAACTTCAAATCCTACAGAAATTAAGCGAAGATGATTGCGGTCGGCGGATGGAATTTTGTGAATGGGCTACGGAACAATATGCTCAATATGCTCAGGATGTCAATTTCCCATCCACCATTCTGTTCAGTGATGAGGCTGTTTTTTATGGAAATGATGAGGTAAATCGACAGAACACCTGCTACTGGTCTCAAAACAAGCCTCACTGGTATACCTCTTCAAAGGAGCAAGGTGCATCTCGGGTGATGGTATGGTGTGGCATTTGGAAGGATCACATCATAGGCCCCCTCTTTTTCGATGAACATGTCACTGGAGGCACCTACCTACATATGCTCAAGGAAGAAGCATTTCCCAGTATCTTGAATGAAGAAGGAAATTTCCCAACATGGTTCCAGCAAGATGGCGCTCCTGCACATTACAGCACCCAAGTAAGGGAGTACCTGTACCAACAATTCCCTGGTCATTGGATAGGATGTCGAGGGCCTGTGGAATGGCCAGCTAGAAGCCCGGATCTCATGCCACTAGATTTTTATCTCTGGGGCCACTTGAAAGCGCTGGTATACACAGAGAAAATTAGGAGTGTTGAACATTTGCGGCAGCGCATTATTGGGGCATGTAATACCATTACTCCTGACATCATTCACCGTGTGCTTGCTGACTGGGTATCATGTCTGAATTTGTGTATTGAAAACAATGGTGGACATATTGAGCATGTTCTGTAAATAAAGGCTTTTGTTTTGCCTTTTTTATTATTTTTCCTATGATGGACTTATGGGACACCCTGTGTGTATATATATATATATATATATATATATATATATATATATATATATATATTTGAAAGAATAGTTAGACAGAAAATGATAACCAACACAGGTTTCAGTCAGGCAGATCATCCCTATCACAACTAATGGAACACTACAACATTATTATTGATTCACTTGAAAGTAATGAAAACTATGATGTACTATACACAGACTTTGCTAAAGTGTTCGACAAGTGTGACCACAGAATCATAATGCATAAACTGAAATATATGGGAATAACAGGAAAAGTAGGGAAATGGATATATAATTTCCTTAGTGAGCGGCAGCAAGTCGTTACAGTACAAGGAGTATCTTCATCAGAATCAGAGGTCCTCAGCTCAGTACCACAAGGAACAGTATTAGCTCCACTATTCATAATCATGCAAACTGACATAGATGAGGACGTTACCAGAGACAGCACAGTAACATCCTTTGTGGATGACAAAGATCAGTAGAAAAATAAGAAACCCAGAAGACATAGGATCTCTACAAACTGACATAAACAGAATCTACAAGTGGATGGAAGACATCAATATGAAGTTTAACACCGAGAAATTTCAGCTATTACGGTACAGAAAAAGAGAAGACTTAAAATCCATCGAATATTATACCCCAAATGGACAGCAAATTCAGAGAAATTCCAGAGCAAAAGATTTAGGTATTGTAATGACAGATGATGCGAAATTTGAAACACAAAATAAGATAGCAGTAAACAGAGCAAAGAGAATAATAGGACAGATATTGAGAACCTTTAAACGAAGGGATAGGAATGTAATGATTCCTCTACTGAAAACCCTGATCATACCCAAATTGGAATACTGCTCGGTCCTAACATGCCCATATAAAAAGAAGACATTAGACAGCTAGAAGGGATCCAGAGTAGCTTCACAGCCAAGATCAATGGGTGCAAAGAACTAAATTACTGGGAAAGGTTACGCAAACTAGACCTATATTCACTGGAAAGGAGAAGAGAGAGATACACCATTATTTACACTTGGAGAATAATGGAGAAACTAGTCCCTAATTTTACTCTGAACCCTATAACTCCCCAAACAATGGTGGAAAGTAGAAATGGTAGACTGTGTTGTATTCCCAAATTGAAGGCAAAACAGGGAACATCCTTAACCCTGGAAGGAAATAGTTTTGTAGTGAGAGGACCAAAACTGTTTAATTAGTTGCCCAAAGACCTAAGAAACATGAAGGGAGTTGCAGTAGACATCTTCAAAAGAAGACTAGATGCCTGGCTCAGAACAATCCCCAATGAGCCGGGTGGACCTGGTTATATGAGGTGGAGAGTGCAAGAATCCAACTCAGTACTTCACCAGGCTGACTCGAGAGGAGGGGCGACAAGCTTCACCTTCACAAAATGAGAAATCATTGCACAAAACCTTTTTAAGGTTGTAAGGTAATATATATATATATATATATATATATATATATATATATATATATATATATATATATATATATATATATTAGTGTGGACCAAAATGGGGGGTAAATTATAAAGTTGAAGAAATCCTTGTTCCACATTAATGCCCTTGTTCCTTTGGACCAGATAGACATGTCAGCAAAATTTTGGTCAAATATGAGAATATTTAGGGGTCCCGAGATTTAATGACTTATAAAAATTTTCCAATGAATAGGTGCGCTTAGAACATCAATGATCAACTCAACTCTTGAGTTGCAACTTATGAAAAAATTTCTTCTTATTTAAGAAATTTTTGGTGTTAATAGAGTACAAAAACATTCTTAGATCATTATTTCAGAGAAAATTATTAATAAGGAAAACAAAAATTTTGGATAAAATATATCCTTAATTGGTCAACTCTAAATTAAAGGCTTTGCCTAATTGGCTTGAACCTTTTAGTTATCCTTTTTATCTCCTAATTTAACTGGTTTATTTTACTATTTGAAATTTAATTTTTTAAACTAAAAATGGCTACTCGTTCTAAAACTAAAGTTTGGCTCATTGGCCATTTATATAAAGATATACTTTGTTGCCGCTTACCTACAAAACTGCAAGTTTTGCAAAAATATTTCTTCCATCAAAAAGAGGAAAAATTGGGACGAAGAAGATCCATTAATCTTTGCTTAGATGAAGTGATGACCTACTGGGAGAAAGCCAGGATTCCCACAATGCGTAGAGACAGTGCCATCCGAAGATTGACTCTTTAATAAGCTGTTATGATAAATTGATGAAAAACAGAAAAAGGCCCGAGGAAAAATGCTGTATTGAAGAAGCTATGTTAAAGATGAAATTAAGGCTGAAATTCTTGATATTGGTCACTCTAATGCCTTTTGATGATGTCAAATGAAGAAGACAAGCTTTTCTACTTAAGCCAGCAAGAAGATCCTACACAAAGTAGCATGGGTACAGTAGACCAAATTCTTGCAAAAAGAGAGAAAAGAAGGCTTCATCGTGAAGAATTAGAGTGTGAAAGAGCCCTCAAAGAGCAGAAGCGATCTAAAAGATCATTCTTGCCTGCCAATAGAGATGATTTCACATCGTCATCATCATCATCACCATCAACTAATGACGACAACCTTGAAATGAATTTTCAAGGTCCCTCTGAAGAGCAATTTAAAAAGAAAATGTTGGCTCCTAAAAAGTCAAAGCCTATTGACAAAAATGTTGTAGCAGCCTATGATAGAATGAATCTTTCCAATTGAGATGCAGCTATGTCTTATGCTGTTGTTGCTCAGTCTTTGGGCCATAATTTGGAAAACATTACAGTGTCAAAATCTACTATGCTTCGAACTCGTCAAAAGTTACGCAAAGAAATAGCAACAGAATATCAAGAGCAAGCATTTTGTCCTGGAGAGCCTTTAGTTCTCATTGGGATGGAAAAATGCTCCCAGAGATATCAGGTTAGTTTTTTTGTCTGATTAATTTAGCATATTTATATTTTATCTCTCAGGTGAAAAACTTAGTTGTGGGTCTGGTTTTCACACCTAGGCAATGTGTTATTATCTGGTTGGTTTTAATTAAACATTTTGATAGCTAAATTTCTATTTAATTAGGTTACATTTCACTGTCTGAAGCTAGTTTTCACAATCTACACACCATTTTACCTTCAAATTAAAATAAATCAAGTTTAATTTAAAATAAGTCAAGTTTAATTAAAATAAGTCAAGTTTAATTTAAAATAAGTCAGTTTAATTTAAAATAAATCAAGTTTAATTAAAATAAATCAAGTTTAATTTAAAAATAAATCAAGTTTAATTTAAAATTATATATATATATATATATTATAATTATAAAATATAAATATAAAATAAAATATTAAATATATAATATAATATATATAAAATAAAGTATTAAAATAAAATATATATAAATTATATATAAATTATATATTTTAACTTTTTCTTGCAGGCAAAGGAAGAACGGAAAGGATTGCAGTGTTAGTCAGTGGAATGGTGAAGAGAAATTGCTGGGAATTCCTAAAGTCACTGCTGGCACGGGTACGGAGATGGCTCGTGTTTGCATTTCTCTCCTGCAAGAACATGATATGACCCAGAGAATTATTGGGCTGTCATTTGACACAACAGCATCCAATACCGGAATCCATGCTGGAGCTTGCACTAAAATTGAACAAGAACTTGGAAAAGAGCTTTTATATTTAGCCTGCAGACACCATATTTATGAGATTGTCCTATCTCAAGTCTTCCGGACTTCTATGGGCCATTCCTCTGAACCTGATATTCAAATCTTCAAAAGATTCAAAACTCAATGGGATTTTATGGATCATTCTCAAATCACAACTGCTGTTGATTCCCAAAGCTGCAGAATAATTGAAAGAGTTCAAGATTTAAAAAATCAGTCTTAATCATGAAGGAGGCACTCAACTCTAAACAGCCAAGAGATGATTATAAAGAATTTTTTCAACTTGTTCTCTTGTTTTTTGGAGAAGAAAGCATTTCTAATACTCCCTTGAAGAGACCTGGAGCGTACCATCATGCAAGATGGATGGCAAAAGGAATTTATGCATTTAAGCTTTTTCTTCTCCAAAATCCAATTAAGATGACTAAAAAAGAACTTGATGCAATAACAGAAATTTGTTTATTTGTTGCATTGGTACGCAAAATCTTGGGCAAAAGCTTCTCAACCAGAGGAAGCCCCAAATGTTGATCTTAAATTTTTGCAAGATCTTGCAATAATGGAGGAAAATTCTTTGATATCAAGTGTTATCAAGCAAGCCCAAAATGTCATTAAACGACATCTGTGGTACCTCTCAGAAACACTTGTTGGATTAAGCTTCTTTGACAAAAGCATATCCCTTGAAGAAAAGGAGCAAATGCGAAATAATATCAAAATGCCTCCAAGAAATAAGGGACTGAAACGTTTAGAAGCAAAGGTAACCCTAGCTTCTTTTAAAGAAAAAAGGATTTCTGATTTTGTTACTTCAAGGACTAAATCTCTTTTTGATGCTCTACATCTCAATTCTCTCTTCACTGATAATTCTGCATCAACATGGGGAAAAGATCCTGAGTACCAAAGAGGCTGTGCTAGAGTTCGTGCCCTTAGAGTGACAAATGACACAGCTGAGCGGGGTGTTGCATTGATTGAAAAATTTAATCAAGCAGTGACAACTAAAGAAGAGGACAAACAATACCTGCTCAAAACAGTTTTCAAGAATCGTAAAGAATTTCCAACAAAAAATAAAGCAGAACTTATGAAAATGAGGAAAAACTAATTTTTTCAGCATTAAAAGGAAAAGTGCAATTTTCTCGGGACCCCTAAAACTTGACGTAGAGGTTTCAAATTTTGTAATTTGATTAAGGTAAGCAAAATGAATAACATTACTCATGTGGAACAAAGATTTTTAAACCTTCATTTTTTTTGGTCCACACTAATATATATATATATATATATATATATATATTATATATATATATATATATATATATATATATATATCGTAAAGAACGACGCTTTGTATAGGAGAATTATCCGTGCAAGATGAGAGCGAAAGAACGAAACAAATGAAAAAATGAGGTAACCACCCAGGAATCAAACCCGGGATCTTCCGATTGCCGGTCAGATATGATAACCATTACACCACGGGCCTCACTCAAACAAATGTCATAATTCCTCTACATACATGCAGAAACCAATGCCCCAAAGGGGCACCTCCCGCATGCCGTAACATTATATACATTATAACTGCAAACACGCAGTGAGGCCCGTGGTGTAATGGTTATCATATCTGACCGGCAATCGGAAGATCCCGGGTTCGATTCCCGGGTGGTTACCTCATTTTTTCATTTGTTTCATTCTTTCACTCTCATCTTGCGCGGATAATTCTCCTATACAAAGCGTCGTTCTTTACGTTAATTATACTGCGTGTTTGTAGTTATAATACATATAATGTTACAGCATGCGGGAGGTGCCCCTTTGGGGCATTGGTTTCTGCGCGTATGTAGAGGAATTACGACATTTGTTTGAGTGAGGCCCATGGTGTAATGGTTATCATATCTGACCGGCAATCGGAAGATCCCGGGTTCGATTCCTGGGTGGTTACTTCATTTTTTCATTTGTTTTCTTCTTTTGCTCTCATCTTGCGCAGATAATTCTCCTATACAAAGCATCGTTCTTTACGTTAATTATACTGCATGTTTGCAGTTATAATATATATATTATATATATATATATATATATATTATATAAATATATATATATACATATATTATATAAATAAAATATATTATGTACGTTACCATGTGACATATAAATGCATCGTCTGTAATATCTGCTTTAGGACTAGGTTTACATTATTTTATTTCATGATGAGGATTTTTATACAAGTTATGAAAATGTAAGTGTGTAAATTTAGAAGTGACACCTGACTGATTGTATTGTTTTGCAATCCTTTTTTTTTAGATCACAACCTCGTGTTTTGAGATTCCATTTCCTTCAGATGGTGAAAGAAGCTGCTGCAAATTCAAGCACTCCTGAGGTAGATGATGATGATGTGATGATGCAGTTTTTGATCAAGAAGGTTTGCCAAATGAAGTTGCTGGCAAGGTTAAACTGCATTTGAATGAAGATGATGAGGATAGTGCCAAAACTGTAAGCTCTTTGCAAAGTAGTGTGTGCTGGCAAAAAACTGAAAAAATTTCTTTGACCTCCCATTCTATTCCACATAAAGTAGGGGAAGATCACTGCAGTAAGAAACCTCATGAAATATTTTGTTTATTTTTACAAATGAGATGATTACATTTATAATGGAACAGACAAATTTGTATGTGGTACGAGACAAAAATGTTCAAGGCTTTGAAGTTAGTGAAGAAGAAATAAGAAAATTTTTAGGATTGTTACTAATAAGTGGTTATCATAGTGTTCCTTCTGAAAATGATTACTGGTCTACCAGTGTTGACATGGAAGTGCCTATATTTGCTAAAACAATGTGTAGAGAAAGGTTTAGGTCCATAAAATGATTTCTACATGTTGCTGACAATAATAATCTGTCTCAATCAAAAGTAGCCAAAGTGTTAGCACTACTTGAAATGCTTCGACATAACTGCCAACAATTTGGAACATTTCACAAATTTCTAAGTATTGACGAATCACTGATTCCATACCACGGCCATCACAGTGCAAAACAATTTATAAAAACAAACAAGTTAGGTTTGGCTACAAAATGTGGATGCTGTGTAGTGCAGATGGGTTTCCCTTTAACTTTTCAATATATTGTGGTAAAGAAAGTAACAGTACTGCGCCTCTGGGATCTCGTGTTGTAAGAGAAATGCTGTAATCCATTGAAAATCCAAACCAACATGTGGTGTTTATTGATAATTTTTTTACAAACTATAATCTATTGACTGATTTTACTGAGCACAACATCTGTGCCTGTGGAACAATCCATGAAAACTGGACTGGGCACTGCCCCCTTTTGTCTAAGTTGGAAATGAAAAAAAAGGAACAAGGGTCATTTGATTTTAGATTAGATGGAAAAATGTTGTGCGCCAAATGGAATGACAATTCAGTTGTAACTGTGGCTAGTAATTACTATGGTGTCACCCCAGTTCAAACAATAGAAAGGCGAGTAACACAAGAACATAAGAAAAAGGTCAGTCAGCCATTTCTTATTTCTATGTACAATAAAGGAATGGGAGGGTTGGATGTTTGTGACTGATTGCCATCCTTGTATAGACCAAGATTATACTCTAAAAAATGGTGGTGGAATATATTCTCGACTTGAATCTCTCTCTAATTGCTGCATTTAGATTCTGTAAGCGTATAAACACAACATCAAATGTAAACCATTTACAGTTCAGGAGAGCTGTAGCCTGAGCTATGATAGCAATGCAAGAACAAAGGTTATGAAGGGGAGATCCATCTGCATCACCCAGCAAGGCCTTTAGGTATGATAAAATTAATCATTTTATAGAATCTTGCTCTCAGGGAAGATGCATTGTGTGCATGAAAAATACCAGGATGAAGTGTACCAAGTGCGATAAAAGGATGCATAAAGCATGTAGTGCAACATTTCATAATAAGTAAAATGTAAGCAGTAAGAATCATACCTTGTACATATATATATATATCAGGGACGTGCATTCAGGGTAGGCAGGGTAGGCACTGCCTACCCTTGCTAAAATATAAAACATAAAAAAAATAAAAATTTTAATTCTTTTAAATTCGTAACCCAAAGCCTTTTATTATAATGCATTAAATTTCAAGCAAAATTCAGTATATGGTTGACTTGTAATGCAGAGACAGGCACAATCTTGTTATGCTTTTCATCCACCATACAAATACTACGAAGCAATCATTTCGGAGGCCGTGCGCTATGAGCGAGTTCTCAAGTCATAAAAATAATGGGTTTAAAAGCAGAACCTCTGTGCCTCTAGCCTTTACGGAGAGAGGGTGGATTGTATCATTGTGAGTCTGCTCAACAGAGCCCCTCAAATTTTTTATTTTAATTCGTTTTCATTTATTTATAAGTGGTATTAGTTTTATTAGTCTTGGTCTATGAAATTTAAAGTAGATATTTTTCTCTATATTCTAACTAATTGCACTTGAAAATAAAGTAAAATTTACTTTTTTTCAGCTTATAAAATAGATTTTAATATGGCGGCAGAATACCTATCGTTAAATTTCAGTTTGAGTGCGCTTGCCAAGTGAAAAGTTAATTCCTCGTGGCGTATATTTGATTTTAAAATTTAACCCCCTTCAAATATGGACATTGAGTCTTTTAAAAACTTTTCAAAACTAAAGTCTTATGAAGAAAGGTTGAATGTGATTAAAAATGGGAGACCAATCCTGGAATTGAAACAACTAAAGCAGCATAAAGGGACAAAAATTATAAGAACATTTCAAACCACATGGTATAGCAAGAAAGAATGGCTATGTGGCTGCAATGTAACAAATAGGCTCTTTTGTTTCCCTAGCTTACTATTCTAACCATTCCAGCTACAACTGTTTCTGCAGAAAGGTCATTTTCTGCTTTAAAAAGAATTAAAACCTTCACTAGGAATCGAATGACAAATGAAAGGCTTTCATCACTTGCCTTAATTTCTATAGAAAAGGAAAGACTTATTAAAATAGAGCAAAGTGCTACTCACAATTTTTATGAAATAGTCACAAATATATTTGTTAATAACAAGGAGAGAAGAATGGAGTTTATCTACAAATAATGCAGTAAGTAAATATTTTTGACGAATTTTATTTCAACTTTTTAAAATATTTTTATTAATTGTTAGCTAGGACATATCAGAAGTAAACATTTGGAGACCATTAATTATTTCTTAGTACTTTATTGAGTATGCAATATGGCAAATTTCTTTTCTCTATGAAAGTTATTTGTGACTTATAGTTATAAGGTCCTTTGTTGAAAATTTATTTTATTAATGCCTTCTGCCTACCTTGAATAATTATTCACTGCACGTGCCTGATATATATATATATATCAGTTCTTGTTCCAAATTAAAAACTTTGGTATTTGTTTATTTTTTTTTTATTTTAGTCATAGCAATTCTAAGAGAGCAAAAAATAAGGAATTCAGCACTTATTAAATTTGACCTTAAAATGTATAGTTTAATATGCCAGTGTTCCCATTTTGGGAACATAAAACAATAATGAAAAAATAATTTTTTTAAAATTTCTAAATAGAAATTTATAAAGCTGGTAAAGAATAATATATAACATTTTCAAGGTTTTGCTACTATTGCATCATGTAGCCACCTTTAAAGAGTTAATAGATTTTTCAGAGAAATGGAAAATGGCAATTGTAATGTGCATAATAAAAAGAATCATTGTTGAATCTATGAAAATAATAGTTTAATAAATATATTGTAACACAAAAACACCACAAATGCTGCCAAAATAGTAGAGTTTCATCTGCATTGAATATTTGTTCTGCAGTAAGGTTACATTCCTGAATTAGTTTTTCAAAAATGTCATCATATTTGGTAACACTTTCAGAGTCAGCAGAACACTTCTGCAATAGTAAGGTTGTGAATACCATGTCTATCCTTACACTGGGTAAGCCACCCAACAGAGAATTCATATGGTTCATCAATTTCCATAAGGTCATAAAACTGCTTGGCTTTCTTAATAATCAGCAGTCCAGAAAGTGGCTTACCCTCGCTGTGCTGCTGTTTGAACCAGTAAAAAAAAAATTGTCTAACTCTGCAAATGTAGACTCTCTTATATTCTTTTGCTTTGCAATTCATTTCTTACACTGTCTCAATAAACCTTTAATATCTGTTACTTTTGGTGTAGAGACTTATGTTTTTGAATAATTAATAGAACTAAGATCAATTCAGTACATAATACTGTAATTCCTAGATATAAAGTACAAGTAAAAAGGAAACAAACTTAGAATAGCGTGTTGTACTTGCTATAAAATTAGTAGACTATATAAATAAGTCATAGCTAGATTAGAACCAAAGAATGTAAATAAAAGAAAATAAGAATAATATAGTATGTCATTACTAGCAGCTGATGATAGTAACTAGACTGGAACTCCCATTTCTCCTGTCACTGTCCTGCTTAGCTGATCTTTTTGTGTCTCATCTATTGTGTGAGCAGTCCAGCATGCTCTCAAACACGCACTTCTCTTCCTATTCCTCACTACATATACATGCATCTTACTACATTATCTTTTCAAAATTAAAAAAAAAAGGCATTAACTTCAAGAGCCTCAATCTCCTGGGGAGAGGACCATAATGTCCCCACTTCTGGCTCCCCCATTGCCAATAATGGAAATGCAGACATGGTCAGCAGTACTGGATCTGCTACTGCCCATTTGAGATAAACTTCGGCAACATTTGTAGCCTTTTCTCAAATTTTCAATCTGTTGAACACCACCTCTCCTCCTCCTCACTGAAACTCAGGTGTCTGGGATGACTGACAGCAACCCCTTTTCTGTACCCTTTTATTTTCTCTATCCAGTTGTCTCTCACCAACTGCAACAGTTATGTTCCTGGAAACTCTCACAGTAGGCAACTGCAGTTGGCAAGACCCAGGGCCTATGGGAAATAGGTTAGGGGAACTGTCACAAGACAGACATAAGTAAACTTAACTCAAGGAAAAGGTTGAAAATAAACATGGTGTACTGGATGTCTACTAAACATCTTTATTAATAAAGTAAAACAATAATAGAAAATACCTTATAAACTACAAAACTGTACATTGGTAATGGCAGGACAGCATGACTGGCCCACACTTCTTCACCTCCCAGCCTTGCCTCACCCCCTAGCAGTGCCTTAGCAATTGGCAGCTGGACACTGCCCCTTTACACTTGCTCCTACAGACACAAGGGAGGCATGGTAAATGTTCATGAAGATAAGAAATTAAGATGTTGATTATGAATTTAACACTGTTAATGAATGTAACATTGTCACAATTCACAAACTCTAGTAAATCATGTGAAAACAAAAACCAGCTTTACTAATCATTCATGGTTATGATTATGATGAATCATCATCAAGAATAGCAAAAGTTCAAAGTTTTTACATGTTGAATGGGAGCTAGGGTTGCCAGAATTTCAAATGCCCATACGGGACAATTTTTATTTATTTATTTATTTTTTTTTTTCAAAGACCAAATTTGTTTTCAAATTGAAACTAGATTTCTTCAATGGTTATAACGAACAATTAGAAAAATTTTATTAAAACAATGCTTAACAATTAAACATCGTGAATAAAATTGAAATATCGTAAATAATATTGAAAGTATCATAGCATATTAAATATTGTAATATACAGTAGACTTGCAACTTACGCAGATTTTTCTTATGCGGTTTCAACTATATGCAGGTTATAATTTTACAATAGTGAGAGCGAACGAAGAAGGTGGCGATGGCAGTGACGACGATGATGAAGAACAAGAAGAGTCAGCATGTTGGGATATACACAAGTTTAGTGAATTGTTTCAGGTGGCTGAGCACTTGAAAAACTTAGTGGCTGAGTATGACCCCTCTATGGAGCGCAGCATCAACTTCTCACGAGGTCTTACAAGCCTTATGACTCAATATAATATGATGTTCCAGCAGCTTAAGAAACAAAAATGACAGTTTCCCATCACTATGTTCTTGAAGAAAACCTCACCATCAACATCGTCAGCAGATCAGCCAACGCCAACGCTTGATGATCGCCCCACAGTGACGTGGGAAGGGGATGAATAAGCTCAAAACAACAACACCCAGAAAAGCCTGTCTCCATAAGCTCGTCATTCATAATTGTACAGGTATGTTATAGTGTATATGTATGTATAACAGAGTTAGAATATATAGTGATTTAAGGGCAATTTAGGGGATTTTTTTGGTTTCTGACTTTATGCAGTTTTTGGCTTTATGTGGGGTCCCAGGAATGTAACCCCTGCCTAAGTTGCGAGTCTACTGTACATTGCTTTACTAATTATATTATGACATATTATACCATTATTTACACTTGGAAAATAATGGAGAAACTAGTCCCTAATCTTACTCTGAACCCTGTAACTCCCGAAACAATGGTGGAAAGTAGAAAAGGAAGACTGTGCCATGTTCCCAAATTAAGAGTTCTGATTATAAGTTTTTGATGAGCAACCAATTTTTCTCTCTCCTCCAGTTGGTTGTCATCAAGCTGAAAGTTCTTTCAGGTATAGTGTTGGAATGATGAATGGAAAATATATGCTCCAGAAGTAATTCAGTAATTAATTTAAAAAAATATTCTAAATCTTATAAATAAAATCAAGTGTGTGTGTTTGTATGTTGCTCTTTCACACAAAAACTTCATGCGAATGCAGCAATTTACACCTGAAAAATTTCTTATAAAAAGTAGACATACTTCCAGATTTTGAATTATACAATCTCAAGTTGTATGGTCAAGCAATCGCAGGATTCACACTAATTCAAAGCGTACAATATAACTACAGCCAAAAAACTGCCAACTCGTGGCCAAACACAACATTTTATAAGCATTATGTAATTTCTAGGATGTTCTAGAACATTCAACATTACAGAATTCTACAGGATCCTACATAATTCTAGAAAATTCTAAATCAATTCATCCCAAAAAAATTTGCTTAAAAAATATTTTTTGTGGGACATTTTGAATACAAACAGTGATGGGCATCGATACATGAAAATTGCTAAAGCGATACCGATACATTGATACATGAAGAATGTCTTAGGCGATACCGATACGCTGATACTTTCTAGATATCATAAGTGATACCGATACATGCATCGCCGGTACATTTTTATAATTATTCATTTAATATGTAGGTATTAGATATTATTGTTTATACTAGTAATTTGTACGCACTGTAAGTAAAATCAACGACATTTTAATGGGTTTTATAGATTTAAATAAAAACAATTGCTTTATTTAATGAAAGTATGTTTTAATTTTGTAGGATACATGAATGACTGAAAATATTACACTAACAATTAAAAGTAATTACTATTACTCTTCAAAAATACCAGCTGGCTAAACATCTGGTCAGACAGTCTATTCCTTTTTGGAGCGTGAATGTGACCAGCCAAACTAAACAACCGTTCTACAGGAGCAGAGGATGGTAGTGGTGTGTTATACTTCAGGAAGACCCATAGAATTCCTGGGTACTGCCTCAGAGATTGGAGAGAATGACTTCCGTCACCCAGATACTGTAAAACTTCCATCTCAGTGGAATCTTGGGTTGCAGAGACATTAGTGGAAGCAGACTCATAACAGAAGAAATCATCTGCACTTCCGTCAGATGCAGCATCACTTAGTTGTTGCTGGGGGGTCTGCTCGCTGAGGCTCTTAACAGCATTAACCAACATTCCTTGAACCCTCTTTTTGACAATGTTAGTATTAAATTTTCCTTTTATTGTCATCCACTTTAACTTGAACAGAGGATTTGAAGACGATGCCAGTATTGCTGCTTTACACTCGTGCGACACATCAAGGCAAAGAAACTTTTCAAACCGCTTAGTGAACCCTACTGTGACTGCATTGAGAAGTGGCTGACAATGACGCAATGCCTCCGAATTCAAACGCTCTAGCTTCTCTACAGCTAACAATGTTTCTTTATTATGGTTAATTAATCTCAATAACACAAGTACAAACGTGTTTAAACGTTGCGCCGTACTGTGTGACGTGACCAATAGAGTAGTACTGTCATTAAATAAATATTTAATAATATTATTATTTATGTATATTCATAAATATAACTCAGTATTGTCATATTATAACATCTATTTAAATATTTAAAAATTCTTATTAATGTATCGATGTATCGAAGTATCGATTTTTTTTATACATTTAAGAAAATTGACCTTAGCGATACCGATAAATTGATACTTTTGTGAAGTAGCTAAAGCGATACCGATACAAAAGTATCGATCGATACGTATCAGCGATACATGTATCTAGATACTGCCCATCACTGAATACAAAGTGGGATACAGGATTTTTGGATCAAATGCGAGATATCTGGCAATCCTAATGGCAGCTGAGTCATGGAAATGTTGTCATGGTTGTGGGCACAGCAAGAAGAGCAAGTGGATACCTGCAGATACTCAAAACTTCACCTCATAGTTGGTAAAATGATATACATTGTACTCATTGTGGATACCCAAAATTCGCAGTAGGCAAAGCCATAGTTGGCAAAGGACAACTGTACTCAATTTTACTCCAAAGATGGATGTTGCATATATGTACACAGTGACCTGACTTGTTCTTGTATTCCCAAACTCAAATCTTCTGAATTCTATACTCTCTGGCTGTGGCTTACATGCAAATCTCAGACTAAATATATATCTGCTGTTTACCTTTCTCGTAATTCTACTGCCTATCCAAAATTCTCTATCTTGCTTCTATAGTGGAATACATTCTATCCAGCTATCCCTTTGCTGAAATCTCTATTTTAGGAGATTTCAGTATTCACCACCACCTTTGGCTTTCCTCTCATTTCACTAACATCCCTGGTAAACTAGCTTATAACTTTTCTATCCTAAATGACCTAGAGCAGATTGTATAGCACCCTACTCATATCCCAATTTGCCTTGGAGATAAGCCCAACATTCTAGATTTATTTCTTACCTCTCATCCTTCTCCTTACTCTCTGTAAAACATTATTCTCCATTGGGCTTCTCCAACCACAATCTTATATCTGTTTCCTGTTCTATCACTCCAATTTGTCCTTTGGCACTTTGGTGCCACTGATTAGGATGCCCTTATGCAGTATTTGTGATTACCCATGGAATGATTATTGCTTCTGTGGCTGGGACCCTTCTGGATGTGCTGAGCATATCATGGAGGTGATCTCTCAGGCAAGGAGGCATACATTCCATATTCTATTCCTACTACAAAAAAATCTTGGTTTAATTTAACTTGTTCTAATGCTATCTGGAACAGAGAGGAGTCTTTCAGAAGGTACTGTTGCCATCCAACTTCTGACTCCTATTCAACTTACATTTCTGCCTGGAATCATGCAAAATTTGTTCTTCAACTTGCCAAAAATTCCTTCATCAGACAAAAATGTGAAAATCTATCCAATTCTAATTCTTCTCACTCTTTCTGGCATCTTGCTAAGAACCCCTTCAACAACTTTACTTCCTCTTCTTTCCCTCCTCTTTTCCATTCTGATGGCTCGGTTGCTGTCTCTTCTCCTGACAAAGCTGAATTCTTCACTCAAACTTTCACTTCCAACTCAACCATGGATAATTCCAGTGCTGTTGCTCCATCTCCTCCTCCCCTGACTTTATTATGTATGAAATTAGAATCTTTTCTAAAGATGTTCTTTCTTGGCTCAACTCAAGGAAGGCATATAATCCTGATGGTATTCTTCCAGTTGTTCTCAAGAACTGTGCTTCAGTGCATAAACCCCCTGCATAGGCAAACTCTCTCATCTGGTACTTTTCCTTCCTGCTGGAAATTTGCTTTCATTCAGTGTGTCCCAAGCAAGAGTGACTGCTCTCAATCCTCCAACTATCATCCAATTGGTTTGATTTCTTGCCTTTCTAAAGTTTTTGAATCTATCCTTAATAGAACCTTCTTAACCCTTGCATTGCAGTTTTAGTCAGCCCCAATATCACTGTATGCACAAAAAAATGAGAAAATGAATAATATTTATTGATGTGGACTGCAGTCTAAGGGTTAAACACCTCTCTTTTCACAATCTATTTCCAGATTGTCAGTATGGGTTCAGCAAGGGATGCTCTACTGGCAATCTTCTTGCATATCTCTCTGACTCTGTCATCCTCCTCTCAGGATTTTGGTAAAACTTTTGCTATTGCACTAGACATATTGTTAGCTTTTGATAGAGTCTGGCACAAATCTTTCATTTTGAAATTACCCTCCAGTTTCTATCCTTCTATCTGTGCCTTCATCTCTAGTTTCCTTTCTGGATGATCTATAGCTGTGGTTGAAGATGGCCACTGTTCTTCTCCTAAAGCTATTAACAGTGATGTTCCTCAGGGTTCTGTCCTGTCACCCACTCTTTTCCTTTTATTTATTAATGATCTTTTAATTTGTACTTCCTGTCCTATTCACTCCTATGCTGATGATTAACTCTTCACTTCTCCACCTGCTTCCCAAAGTGCCCCTCTCAACAGTTATTCCATGATTTATGTGGGGTGGGTATGGAGCACCTAACTTAACCTCTGATCTTTCTGCTATCTCAGATTGGGGCAAAGGAAACCTTGTGGCTTTCAATGCCTCAAAACCTCAGTTCCTCCATCTGTCTACTCATCATAATCTTCCACACGACTATCCTCATACCTTCAACAATGCACAACTCAATCCTTCCTCTCCTTTTAACATTCTTGGCAGTGCTGGGTTAACCCGAAGGCTTAAAGGCTGAAAGCCTTGGCCTACGAAAAAAAAAAAATTTTCAACACTAGCAGATTTTCTGGCAGTTGTCATCTGATCTTGAAGTAGAGGTGTTTGTTTAGTTGTTTTCCACTTTATTTGTGTAGACTGTAGAGTAGACCTAGGGAGTGATATAGAGCTAGATCTTGGTGATGAAGTCATTGCTTTCTCAAAATACAGTATTTCTGAGGTGTCCCTCAAATCGGCAGAGCAGGTGCTACAATTTCTTTTGCAGCACATGATGACCGCGACTTTCCCAAACTTCTACATAACTCTACGTATTTATTTATGCTTCTTGGGTACTAATTCCGAAGGAGAGAGATCATTTTCGACTCTATAGAGAGTCAAGATCTGTTATTGATCAACCCTGGGACAATCTTGCTTATTTGCACTAGCACTCATCTCGATTGAGTGTGATTTGGCTCGCACTTTGGATTTTTGAGAGATTATTAAGATGTTCTCCCAAAAGAAAGCCAGAAAGATAAGGTCACTTAGGGGTAATTCTATGAGAAATAGACAAATGAAGTACACGGTAACCTCTTCAAAATACATGAAACTTGGTGTGAGGGTTGGTTTAGGTCCAAATTACAAATTTCTGAATTTTTTTGAAAATTGGTCAAGTTGGTCAAATGAAAAAACCAATAATTTTCAAACATAAATATCTCAGCTCCTAATTGTGGTAGTGTAGTGTCTTAAATGATAAAATATGTAAAATTAACTGTAGTTTCTAAATATGTATCACTTTTTTAGGGTAACAAAAATAAAATGATTTTTTGGGAAAAGTTTTTTTTTTTTTTGCGATTTGGCAGTGAAGATATTTTTTGAAAAAAGACCAGGAATAAAAAAAATTTTATTTGATGTATGTACACCATAATAAGTAATAAAAAGTCGGCTTATCGACGATTATTATGAAAAAAATGAAAAAATCCTCAAATTTTAAATTTTTTGCTTTCTTCCAGATTTTCAGTATATACCTAATTTTCTAGTATACGTAAATTTACCTAACCCTTAAAATGCCTCAAAACATAAAATTTTGTTGCGATCCTATGAAAAAACACTCGAGAAGAATTTTCTGTAACATCAAAAAAGTAAACTGCCATGGCAGTTGCAAGCTATGGAATTTTGGAAGAAAATCAAACTATGCAGCAATTGCTATGTCACAATTAAAAAGAAGCCAATTGTATTAGAACATGTTCAACGTTCATCCAGAGAGCTGGAACCTGCACCAATACCTGAGTGAGACATACTTAACGAATGTATGGAGTGAAGCAGTAGCGATTCCACGAATCCACCACCATTGGAAGAATTTGTCATTCAAGACAGGCAATTCAATAAAGATTTGCTCAGCGACAATATTTTACCTTTATTTGATGAAAGCCCTATTAAAACAGGTAATAAAACAATAGAGACTCCATTCAGGGCATTTGTTTTTTAATGCCAAATTCGTAATTTTCTGTTTTTAAATATTAGCATCAGCACTTGAATACATATATATATATATACATATATATACACCTCGGTGGTGTAGTGGTTAGCGTCGCTGACTATGAATCCATCGGCCCCGGGTTCGAGACCCGACGAAAGCTGGTGCGCAGAAAAACCCAGCGGTTCATCCTTCCACACAATAAAGAAAGTGGTTGGTAGATAAATGGGTACCCTGGGTGGCCTAGTGGTTAAGACGCTGGGCTGCTGATGGGGCATGGTTCGGATTCCACATTAAACTGTAGGTCTAAGGTGGAGTGAAAAGCTTGACCTTCGTCAGAATGAACAATTCGGGCGGAAGCTAACCAAAGGTTATTTGATTATTTCATGCAACCTAAATTTATGAATTTGTTTTACAGCTGGATTGAAGAACTCGCAATGTACAGTGCACCCATTCGTTTATTATTCCAAAAACAATGCAGGAAAACTAATTTGCAAAAGTTACTGCTTCGTTTCAAACCGTCGCAGGCATGATACAATTCTGGTTCATAGTTTTCTCAAAAAATTAATCCTGTGCATCCAACAACAAAATTCAAACCTAACTAAAATTCATTATTTCACAGATGGATGCGCGGCTCAGTATAAGAATAAAACAAATTTTCTAAATTTATGCCATCATTTCAAAGACTTCAAAATTCATGGTGAGTGGAATTTTTTTGCGACATCCCACGGGAAGAATGCCTGCGACGGTATTGGCGGAATGGTAAAAAGAGCAGTCGGCAGAGAAAGCTTACGACGGCCTCTCGACCATCAAATCTTAACAGCTGAGGACTTCTACAATTTCTGCTCTCAAGAATTCCTAACCGCTATTTACTTTTTTAATGTCTCTGAGGCAGAAGTTGTAGATGTAGAGCTTTCTTTGCAAAAACGTCTGAGTGAACCTATTACTTCTATCAAAGGTACTCAACAATTACATCGCTTCGTCCCAATTTCCAAGAATTCGTTGAAGGTTTATCCACTCTCTCAGAGTGCACAGTCAGTCGAAATAAGAGAGCTCATTAGAGTTTCTGCTTCGGATCAAGAACATAATACTGTCTCTCAATGCAAAATTGAAACAGGCTCTTTTGTGGGTTGTATGTATGAAAATAAACTATGGCTCGGATTAGTCCAGTCCTTTGACTGTGAATATGATGATTTTCTGATAAAATTTCTCCATCCTTCGGGCATATGTCCCTCATACATTTTTCCTGCGCAAGATGATGTTTGTCACGTTCCAACAGAAAATATATTTGGGAGTATTGAAGCAAGTTTACGAGGAGGAACAAGAATACAATACATTTTTCCCCTTCAAGAATTAAATAACTTTTCAAAGAAGATAAAATAAATTCTATCGAATGTATACTATTTAAGATTGTCTATATAATATTTCTAAAATTTTTATCTAAGATTTGTGTATCTACTTAATAGTTATAAAAATCTTTTCAAATTCTTTTTTCTTATATTATTAGTGTCTAAAATTTGGATTCACTGGATGAGAATACTGTCTCTTAATTCATTCTCGAAGACTTGTGTACGTGTAGTATTAGGAAGAGTATTTTATACTCTGATAAGCGCTTTATAAATTAAACATTATTATTGTCAATATATTCTGTCCCTAAATATAAGAGAGGTTATGTATGTACATTGTACATATATTTTAAAAGATTTTTTCTCCTTTGGTTTATCTACATGTATTTTTTATATGATTTGAAAATTGTCTTTTTTTGGACCAACAAGTCTGTAATAAATCTTCGTCATCTGAAAAAACATTTTATTACTTAATTTCAAATTCAGTTTTGAGCCCTATAATAAACTATAAGCTGACTTTTTATTACTTATTATGGTGTACATACATCAAATAAACATTTTTTATTCTTGGTCTTTTTTTTGAAAAATGATATCTTCGCTACCAAATTGCAAAAAAAAAAATTGACATTTTTTCCAAAAAATCATAATTTTATTTTTGTTACCCTAAAAAAATGATACATATTTAGAAACCACAGTTAATTTTACATATTTTATCATTTAAGACTTATTATGCTACCACAATTAGCAGCTGAGATATTTACGTTTGAAAATTGTTGGTTTTTCATTTGACCAAAATTTGGTCAAGCCATAAAATTTGACCAACTTGACCAATTTTTAAAAAAATTCAGATTTTTGTAATTTGGACCAAAACCAACCCTCACACCAAGTTTCATGAATTTTGGAAATGGTGGAGTGTACATTTGGCACTTTCATTTGTCTATTTGTCCTGGAATTAATTACCCTTAGGTTAAACCATTAGATGTTTTCAATGTCTGGCTTTTTGCTCAGTTTACTGTGTGCAATTTACTTTACTGTGTGTGTGTGTATATATATATATATATATAGATATATATATATATATATATATATATATATATATATATACAGGGTGGGCCGTAAGTTTCCATACATAGGAAAAATAAACATTTTTTTATGGACAACCATTTTATTTATATAATATGCTCTACATGGTTGCCATTGTTTTGAAAACACATTTCAATACGTGTTCCCCACTGTTGATGAACACGCATTAGCACAGTTGACGTTATGCTTGTAATGGCGTTGGTGATACGTTCCTTTAGATGATTTATGTCTCGTATCTTTTCCTGATACACCATGGCCTTCAAGTGCCCCCAAAGATAGAAATCAAGGGGGGTGAGATCTGGGGATCTGGGAGGCCACTCCACAGGACCACGCCGACCAATCCAAGCATCCGGAAACTGCTGATCCAAATACCGACGCACGTATTTAAATTTTCATATGTATGGAAACTTACGGCCCACCCTGTATATATATATATAACGTAAAGAACGACGCTTGTATAGGAGATATTCCGCGCAAGACGAGAGAGAGAAAACGGAACAAATGAAAAAATGAAGTAACCACCTGGGAATCAAACCCGGGATCTTCCGATTGCCGGTCAGACGCGATACCATTACACCATGGACTTCACTCTTCCAAATGCCGTAATTCTTCTACATACTCGCAGAAACCAATGCCCCAAGGGGGCACCTCCCGCATGCCGTAACATTATATACATTCAACTGCAAAGAACATGCAGTATAAATAACGTAAAGAACGACGCTTGTATAGGAGAATATCTCCTATACAAGCGTCGTTCTTTACGTTATTTATACTGCGTGTTTTTGCAGTTGAATGTATATATATATATATATATATATATATATATATATATATGGGAATGAACTCAGAATGGTCCCCTGAGTTTTTTATGATACACACAGACAGTGCATGGAACAAGGAACTCTTCTGGGAAAATTAAATCCACTATAGATCCATGTCCCAAAGCTGGATCCTGTCTGCTTTGCAGATAGCTGGTGAGGGAAGCTATATTTATGGGACCTCTTTGCGAGTGACCCATTGCCCACGTCGGGCTAGCATCATGAAAAAGAAAAACTATGGTATTTGTCATTTACCATTACTTATTCGGACTATAGTGGATTTAATTTTCCCAGAAGAGTTCCTTGTTCCATGCACTGTCTGTGTGTATCATAAAAAACTCAGGGGACCATTCTGAGTTCATTCCCATCTTGAAACAGACATGTTATGTGCCTTGAAAAGTGGATGCTCAATTCTACCAGTTGAGGTTTAAGTTTTGGTTTTTGGCTAAAAATATAATAGTTACCCCTTTTTCTTTTATGTATTCAATCTAACGTGAAGGCAGCGAGTCTTTTGCTTATATTGAGGTTCTAAATGTAGCAGGGCTAGGCTGCTTTACCCTAGATCCATGTCCTAAAGCTGGATCCTGTCTGCTTTGCAGATAGCTGGTGAGGGAAGCTATATTTATGGGACCTCTTTGCGAGTGACCCATTGCCCACGTCGGGCTAGCATCATGAAAAAGAAAAACTATGGTATTTGTCATTTACCATTACTTATTCAGACTATAGTGGATTTAATTATCCCAGAAGAATTCCTTGTTCCATGGACTGTCTGTGTGTATCATATATACATATACATACATACATACAGGGTGTTTCAGGAGGAAAGGTGAATACTTTGGGAGGTGATAGTATTGGTCATTGTGACCATGTAAGCTGTAATGTAAGCATGTAACATAAGCCAATTGACAGCTGACTGTTGTGAGTGACATTGTTTGGTGTTTGAAGCAGTGGTAAGAATGCCACACACCTTCACACATGCCAAATATGCAGATATGGTGTATGTCTATGGTTTTTGCGATGGAAGTGCAACAGCTGCTGTTACAGAATACCATCGATGGTTTCCAAACCACAGAATTCCGGATTGAAGAGTGTTTACCAGGGTTTTCAACACATTGCATGAGATTGGTAAACATCCCAGCACTCATGTTTCATCTGAATGTGAAGGTCAACAAGATGTGGATGAAGTGGAAAACATTCTTCAGTTGGTAGAGTGTAGTCCTACTACTAGCTCATGAAGAATTTCTACATGTCTCGGTGTACCACACACAAGAGTATGGCGAACATTACGTGAGGAAGGCCTGCATCCATATCATGTACAGTGTGTACAACACCTTCAACCAGGAGATGCTGCCATGTGACTGGAATTTTGTCATTGGGTGAATGCTAATCGCCGATTGCTTCGATTAATACTGTTCACCGATGAAGCTACTTTCACCCATGATGGTATCAACAACACTCATAACTCTCATCGGTGGTCAGACAAAAATCCAAATGCCACTGTGGAAACAAATTTTCAACATGGCTTCTCTGCCAATGTGTGGTGCGGTATCATTGATGATAAACTGATTGGCCCTGTTACTTTAGAGAATCATCTTACAGGACAAAGTTACCTAGAATTTCTGCAAAATGAATTGCCAGGACTATTGGAGGATGTTCCTTTGGCTACACATGCTAGTATATACTTTCAGTATGATGGAGCTCCTCCACATTCTACCCATCTGGTGATGCAATACCTAAATCAAACTTTCCCTGGTCGATGGATTGGCTGCGGTGGTCCCATTCAATGGCCACCAAGGTCTTCAGACCTCTCTCCATTAGATTATTGTTTGTGGGGGTGGATGAAAAGTCAAGTTTACAAAAGAAAGGTGGATACACGAGACGAATTGCTCACGTGCATTTTGGATGCTGCTGCCCACATAAAGGAACGTCAAGATCAACTCAGACAAACAACACGCAATCATTACACACGAGTTGCAAAGTGCATTGAGGTTGACGGTGGAATTTTTGAAAATGTATTGTAAACTAACTAATTTGTCATTTCTATATCTGATACCATTCAAAATGCCAATGTTTAAACATTAAATGTTAGAAACAGTAATTGGTTTCTCTTTCTTGATTACCATTAACAATGCTCTTGTATTTGTAATTCAAACAGCTCTATCTCCATAACCATTCAGAATTAGACACATGTTCATATGAACTTTTTTCTCACAATGACCGATACTATCACCTCCCGAAGTATTGACCTTTCCTCCTGAAACAACCTGTGTAATATATATATATATATTGGTGAAATATATTTTTTTATGCAGGCCTATCGTATTTAATCTCTTAAAATTATCTATATTATACTCAATTACAAATGAAAAATATATAATGTCATTTAATAAAGCATCTATATTTGTCGAGCACTTTTTCTAATACTGATATATTGGGAAGATTTGTTGAAGTCCACGCAGTCCAGCCTTGGCCTATGAAACCCTTAATCCACCCCTGATTCTTGGCATTTCCTTTTCTTGTGATCTTTCCTGGAAAGATCACGTTTTTTATTTATTTATTTTATTTATATATCTTTTATTAAGTACTGAATAACCTTTATTAATAATAAAATAAATACATTAGTTTTACAATTTACAATGACATAAATAATCATGAAGCTGAACTACAGTCAACCCTCGACTTACATCATCACTGTCTTACGTAATTTTGAGTTATGAGAAGCCCCATTGACTGTAATTGATTCGTCTTACGTAATTATTTTGTGTTGCGTAATAGCTGCATAATCGCAAATGCAGTGCGTGACCACTCACTGGCAGGATGTCGGGTATTTCACATTATTTCATTATTTTTACTGTGCATTATATAAAGTGATACTGTATGAAGTGATTAATAATTTGGCAAATTACTAAGTCTAAAATTAATTTTTTATTATTAATTTTTAATATGTATTTTCTTTTACAAATGGTGTTTCTTAATAATAATTATTAATTACCATTATAATTCTGTTTATATACACTGTTTTTATCAAAAAATATAATTATTTTATTTTCAATACTTTTTTGGGGTCCTGGAATGGATTACCAGATTTATATGTATTTTTGGGTCAACTTACGTCATTTTCAAGTTAAGTAACTCATCTCGGAACGGATTAATTACGTAAGTCGAGGGTCGACTATATTTGTTTTATTTAATTTGGCCCTTAAGGTTTAGGCATTATTGGGCTCTTATTAAAAGTAAACAGCTAGTTATTATTAATTAATAATAAATAAATAAGTAAATAAGTATTATTAATAGTTAAAATATGTATTAATCCTAAATTATTATTACTGATATGACAAAAGCAAAGTCACTATTGAAGGTATTATGGCAATACCGTACAAAGACACCAATATTATACATGAGAGATAAGAACTGAACAATCATAAGAAATGTGTCTTTAATACTAGATTACAATGAGAAATTAATAAACAATAGTAATGGACATTAGTGCTAGATTTTTGTTAGTATGCCATTATTAGTCAGGATTTCAACTTGTTTTAAATGAATTTACATCCATTATATTTTTTATATCAGCATTTAAATCATTCCATAGTTTCAATCGAATGAAAGTGGGTAATTTCTAAGATGAAGACAATCTACATTGAGGTATAACATGCTTTGGTCTATTTCTGGCCTGATACGAGCAGATTTCTTGATGTTACAAAATATCTATTTACCCATTATAAATTAATGATTTTGTTCTTAACTTGTAAATAAAAGTAAAATGTGCCAGTTTGATTACATCATTGAGCTTTAGTAGGTTTAGCTCTTTAAATAATGCACTAGAGTGATCAAGGAAATTGTTCTTTCTTTGGATGACAAAGATACCATTTAATGCATTGTTAGTGGAGTTTCCCAAACAAGGGTGGAATACATTATATAAGGAAGAACAAGAGTATGATAGTCAATAAAACCTGTTTAGGGCTACATTTCTAAGTTTAAACATTATAGCAATGCTCCTTGAAATCTTTTTTTGTGATATAATTTATATGATAACTCCATTGCAAATTCTTATCTACCATTACACCAAGAAATTTTGTTACAGTACACTCCTTTATAGCGATTTTATTCACATGAAGTTCATCAAGATATACATGTCTTTTATTAGTAAACATCATGAAATTTGTTTTACTGGTATTTAGGAAGAGTTTATTAGTGGTCAACCATTTCATTACACTGATGAATTCTGAATTAAATATATTCTTAGCTGAATTAACATCTTTGCTAGAAAAACATACAGTTGTATCATCTGCAAACATTATGAAGGTTCAGTATATCAGATGAACATGGAAGGTCATTTATATATATAATAAGAATAACAGTGGACCCAGAACTGAACCCTGTGCTACACTATGTGCCACATGCTTTAGTTGAGCAAACCTTATTTACTGCTACCAAATGATATCTATTGGACAAATAACTTTTAAACCAATCACTGATTGCTCTTCTAAAGCTGTAACAATATAATTTATTAAGTAGAATATTATGGTCTATTACATTGAACACCTTACTCAAATCCATAAATATTGATATCATTATTTCTTTCTCTCTACCTATTTGCATTTTCCATAAGATTTAAAATAGCCATTTCCATTATTTTTTATTACAGATTTGGCGATAATAAATTGTAGGATTCTAAATATCACTGCATTCTACTTTTTTATTCCTTTGGAAATACTTTGATAATTTCAGCCAAAGTTACAGGTATCTTATCTTCAACAAGTTTCACTATAGGTACAGGAATGTTATGAATATTTTTTTTTTTTTTTAAATTTACCAATAATATTCTGGACCTCAGTAGAGGTAGCAGGAACCAAAAGAAAATTAATTTAGTGGGCTGGCATATATTCTAGAGGTGAGTGATCATTATTTAGTAATTGTGAGTGGAGTTTATCCACTATTGAAGTAAAATGTATACTTAAAGAGTCTGCAATAGAAGTACCATCAGTAATTTCTTTATTTTCAATATTTCATTTCTCTATTGCATTTTTCTTAACATATACTCTTTCCAAAATAGCTTCTAAGAGGTTAGGAGTGCTGTACTGCTTCTGCAGGTTTTTCACCTCCATTCACTCTCATTTGCCCCTGTATGGAGTATGCTTCTCATGCATGGAGAAGCTTGATCCACACAGCCATACTTGACCAGGTAAAATCAAAGGCTTTTTGTGTCATCAATTTCCCGCCTCTTACTGTCTTTAATCCCTCTCTTCACCACAGTGTTGCTCCACTCTCTCTTTACTATTGCTATTATAATGGACACTGCTCTTCTGAAGTCTTTAAGGAGAGCCTGCAGCACAAGACTTTCTGCACTTTCTCATTCCATTTTAATCAGAATTGATGTATGCATATAACTATTTATTAGTCAGTCAGAGTAGTCAGGCCTCTGCCGCTACCCCACCTGACTTAATTATGCTCGAAATTAGAATCCCTTTCAAAGACATTTTCTCTGCCCTAGCTGGGCTTGACTGTACATAGGAAGGTGTACACTCCTAAAGGAGTCACATCTGTTGTTCTGAAGAACTGTGCTTCTGTGCTTACACCCTGCCTAGGCAAACTATTTCATCTTTATCATTGATCTGGTACTTTTTGTTCCTGCTAGAAGTTTGCATTCATTTATCCTGTTCGAAAGAAGGGTGACCCCTCTTACCCCTCCAACTATCATCCAATGATTCCACTTTTCATTTATCTACCCACTTCACAAAGTGTCCCTTGGGACAATTACTCCATGCTTTGCATGAATCAGCTATGACACACCAGACCTTTCTGCTATCTCTGACTGGAACAAAAATCCTTATGGCTGTCAATGCCTCAAAAACTCAGTTCCTTCATTTGTCTACTCATCAAAACCTTCAACACAACTCTCTCCTTATCTTTAACAATACACAACTCAATCGTTCCTCTTCCTGTCACATTCTTGGTGTTTCCTTGTGATCTTTTCTGGAAATATCAGGTACACACTGTAAAACAGCTTCTTAGAGAGTGTGCTGACACACTGCAGTTTCTTCATCCCCACTCATATCTTTCATCTACTCAACTGGTCAACTCCGGAACAACTTTCCTCAGTCCATCTTTCCCCATATCTTTGACCTTCAATTTTTGATGTGCCATGTGTCCAAACATTGCAAAAACTCTGGACTTTGACTTTGGCACTCTCTTTTGGGGAAAGGGGAGAGTATTTTACAGGCAATCACCCTTGGCACCCCGATGGATCAATGAAAGTCATTGGGCTGTTTATCTGAAGGACATAGGTTTGAGTCTTAACTCTGAGCTTAGACTTCAGTGATTAAGGTGTGTCTGGGTTTACCTTTGTAGGATAATGGGCCTGGTCCTACAAAAACTACATATTTCTTTTGTTATAGGACCTTCACTGTTACTAGTGAGGTTAAACAACCCCCCAAATCATCATTATTATTCATATGGTTTTGGTTGACTGAAATTAGTTTGAACTTAGGTTTATAAATGGAAGACACCAGCTGTTTCCGATATTCCAGAAGATTCAGAAGCTGATCTTTCATCTGAAAATGACGAACAGGAATATATTCCAAGAAATGAAGAGGAAAATAAATCAAGTAAGTTTACATTGTTACACTTGAGACAATAGATCATAATGTTCCACCAGGTAAATTTTATAGTTTTCCATATATGTGTATATATACTGTATATTGTGTGTGTATCTTTTTCTGCTTATGCAAGGTAGCATCAAGCACAGCAAGGTGTTTTCACTCATATGCGCTCCTTTTTGCCTAACTTCCCATCATTTTGAGTATATATGGTGTCTATTATATATATATATATATATATTATATACACTGCACCCTTGATATATGCGAATTTGCTGTTATGCGAAGACCCTATTTCTACCAAGAATTCAGTATATGCGGAAAAAATGTGCATTTATGTGCCACCTAGTGTGAAATATTGCTGAGCGCACTGACGTATTCCTCGCATAAACAGTCTCGCATAAACCGTTATAGCATGTAGGTTTATGTGTGTTGTGCTCTAGACTGTGTTGTGTTTTTCACTATTTTTTAGTGTTTTTTCCAGTTTTGTCTCACTGTTTATTGTAGACATGGCTTCTAAACGTCCTCTCCCGAGTACTGGGCCTTCAGCTAAGCGTAAGAGGACCTCATTAACACTTGAAACCAAGCTGGAAATTATCAACAGAGCAGAAGCTGATGAAGGAGCTTCTGCGCTTGGCCGTTATTACAACTTGGGTGAGTCAACCATTCGTAACATAAAGAAGAATGCCAACAAGATCCGTAGTGCAGTGATACATTCGTCTAACTTATCAGCTAAGATAGCAACGAAAGTGCGTAATCCTTTGATAGAAAAAATGTAAAAGTTACTAAATCTGTATATTAAGCATGAAAATAAGAAACACAGTGGTTTAAGCAAGAATGATATTAGAGGTAAGGCTTTGAAAATATATACACGTCTGTGTTCTGAGGCTCCTGATAGTGAGTCTAGTGAATCATTTGTGGCTAGTAAGGGATGGTTTGCTAAGTTTGTGAATCGTCACAACCTCCACAACTTAGCCTTTCGTGGTGAACAAGCAAGTGCTGATCATGAGGCAGCTGCACGGTACCCTGCTGAGTTGCAGTGCATTATTGATGAACATAAATTTAGCCCTAAACAAGTGTTTAATGCTGATAAGAGAGGGCTATTTTGGAAACGCATGTCTAAACGCACTTACATTAGTAAGGAGGAGAAGACAGCCTCGAGGTTCAAAGCTGCAAAGGACAGGCTGACTTTACTCGTGTGTGCAAATGCTGTTGAGACGGAACGCTACTGTCATGAGCAGAACCTGGCCTTCAAAGTGCTTCTGCTACTCGACAGTGCTCCTGGCCACCCTAAACACCTTGATAGCATACACCCAAACATCACCGTTCGTTATCTTCCTCCTAACACAACATCGCTGCTACAACCCATGGACCAGGGTGTCATATCCACTTTCAAGGCCTACTTTTTAAGGAGAACCATCTCACAAATGCTTGATGCTACGGATGATTTTGAAGCACCAGGCAGTAAACCAACAATACGGGAGTGGTGGAAAGCATTTAACATATGAAATGCTATCAATAACATCGACGAGTCATGGAAGGAGGTCAAGTCATCCACATTTAATGCTGTATGGAAGTCACTATGGCCAGAGTGTGTCCACAGGTCCACTGGTTTTCCTAACTTTGCTGCGACAGTGCAAGACTGTGTTAGACTGGGATGTCTAGTTGGTGGTGAGTGATTCCAAGACCTTGAGACAAATGATGTGATAGAACTCTTGGACTCTCATGATGAGGAACTAAGTGTTGATGATCTTCTACAGCTTGCTGCCACAAAGGAAAGCACATTGGGTGAGGAGGGGGAGGAGGAGGAGGAGGAGGTTATTTTGGAGGTCAAGGAGATGACACTCAAGAAGATGGCAGCATTTTTTAAGGTAGCTGCTGACCTTTCAGCGGGTGCCATGGACATGGACCAAAGTCTGGAGCGGAGTCAGCACTTTAATCATGGGTCACAGTCAATCCTTGCACCCTACAAGGAACTCTATTCACAGAAACAGAATGCTGCCAAACAAACGACCATCGACAAATTTTTCACACCATCATCTGCAACTCCAACACCGTCTCCTACACCTACTCCAACAGTACACTCCACACCACTTGCCT
This sequence comes from Bathynomus jamesi, assembly GCA_023014485.1. Taxonomy (NCBI): domain Eukaryota; kingdom Metazoa; phylum Arthropoda; class Malacostraca; order Isopoda; family Cirolanidae; genus Bathynomus; species Bathynomus jamesi. The sequence continues at coordinate 62,101 of JAJOZX010005972.1, forward strand.
CGCCTGCAGCTGAGAGTTCTGTCAGTCTACCTTCGCCTGTTGCCTTACCTGATGTCACTAAAGACCCTGATGATCCACAACCATCCACCTCTACCATGTAACTCACCCACCACAGCAATCAACACTTGTCTCCTGGAGCCTACACACCTGCCATCATTGGTATCATATGTCTTATTAGGCTTACTATGTCCTTTAATATTTATACTGTACAGTATTGATGTAATATAGCATTACTGTTATCTTGTTGAATGTTTTTGGTATAAAAAAGTGGCATACTTATTGTTGGGGGTGCCAGGAGGGTAAAAAAAAACTGGTTGTGGAATGCATCCCTATTTTTTTCATTTAACTATAAGTTCAATATATGCGAATTTGCATTATGCGAGGTTTTAGCAGAACCTATCCCTCGCATATATATATCCCCGCAAGGGGGTTCTAAGCTCGTGCTCTTGAGTGCTCGTTTGTACGTGCTTGTTCCTGGAGGTTTCACGTGTGCCCTCCCGGCCCTAGCACCCAAGGATGATGGGGCTCGACCCTGCAGTCCTTGTCATCCTTGGTCTTTTTCCACTTCGACTGTCCCCTCCACCCTTTCTTTTTCCTCTGTCTTTCCTCTCACTTTTTCTTTGTTTTCTGCCGAGATATGCCCTTTTAAATAGAGGCGAATCGGTTCTTCCCGAACTTAAAAAAAAATAAAATATATATATATATATATATATATCTGTGTTTCAGGTTCAGATGGATGTGGCAGTGAAGATGAAATGACTGCTCCATCTAGATCCTCATCAAGCAGAAATGATATGGGAAGAGGAATTATATGGAAAACTATGAATTTCTCTGAGGTGTCCAGTGGATTGTGTTTTTAGAGGTTGTGTTTATACAGGTGAAGCTGTCAAGGAACCCATTAGGTATTTTCATGAGTATTTTGACTGTGATTTGGTAAAAAGATTAGTTGAAGAGGCAAATAAGTATGCAATTCAGTGTGATCTATCCAAACCTCTTGAACTAAGTGAAAAAGAACTAGAACAATATTTTGGAATTTTATTTATTATGAGCATTGTGAAAATGCCAAGTGCAAGAATGTACTGGAACAGTAAAATGTGATATGGTAATATTGCTAATGTTATGCCTCTTCGAAGATTTGAAAGAATAAAAAAATTTCTGCATTGTAATGATAATTTACTGCATCCAGAAAACTGTACTGATAAATTGTACAAAGTTCATCCAGTTATTGATGCTTTAGTTGACAAAGTAAAGAATGCAATTGCTGGTGAACAACTGTGTGTGGATGAGCAAGTTGTACCATTCAAGGGCTCATCAGCTATTAGAGCTTATAACCCTAAGAAACCTAAAAAATGGGGTTACAAAATATTCATTTTCTGTGGTGCTGATGGCCTTATTTATAACTTTGAAGTTTACACTGGCAAAATAGAATGTTGCCCTAACCAACCAGACATAAAAGCATCAGGAAACATAGTTCTTAAACTTCTGCAGCCTATTCCTAGGAATGTATGGCATAAAATATACTGTGGTAATTGGTTTACAAGTATGAAACTACAGGTTACACTGTGGAAACAGGGCATTGGTTGTTTGGGAACAGCACACATTAATCAGTTACCAGGGTGCAAGATGCCTAGTGATAAAGAAATGAAAAAGAAAGGTCATGGAACAGTTTTGTAGACAACAACGATTGATACTGTAGAACTCAGCAGTAAAATAGTTTGACAACAGAGGGGTTGTTCTTTTGAGTACCTATGCTAATGTTGAACCCATCCAGCAAATTGACAGATGGGACAGGAATGCCAAAGAAAACAAAGCAGTGGATTGTCCAGTGATAATAATGGAGTATAACCAGTTCATGGGAGGGGTAGACCACCTTGATTCACTTTTAGCTTTGTATCGAATTCCCATCCAGTCAAAAAAGTGGTATCACTGATTGATTTGGCACTTTTTGGATATGATGGTTGTTCAGTCATGGCTACAATACTGAAGAGATGCAAATGCAAAAGGAATACCTCAGAAAGACCAGCTTCCCCCGAGATTTTTTGAATATTAAGTTGCCGAATGTCTAATGATGGCTAGGAAAAGTATTGGCATAAAAATAGGGTGACCATCTTTAAATTTAGAAGAAGCTTATAAAGCAAAACAAGCAAAAGGACTGACTGCTCCAATTCCAGCAAAACCCATTAGAACAGATGGCATAGAACATTGGGACACTTATAGTGAAAAAAAAGGAAGATGTAAGTATCCCAGATGCATGGGAATAACTAAAATAATTTGTGAAAAGTGCCAGGTATCTCTATGCATGACACCAAAGTCAAATTGTTTTAAGAATTTTCATACTCAGTGAAATAAATTGATTAATATCATTTCATTTCATGTTCAATAATATTGATTAGTAAGTTCAATTTATAGAAAAGGTTATGTATTTTTATATACCATATTTTATGCCTCGTAAGATGCTACTTTTTTCCTGAAAAATGTCTCGAAAAATCACTCTAGGGCTCATATGTTATTGTTTTGTTTAATGTTCTTTTAATAAAGTTATGGGAATATATTTTTTGCCAGGCTGATAAATCTTCGAAATATTTTTTTCCTAAATATTCTTTGCTAAATATAGGGTGCTTCTTACCACTTGTAGCATCTTATGAGCCATAAAATACAGTAAGGATTTTCTTCAATACCTATTTTGATATAAGAAAGAAGATGTATTCTTTCATAGAGATGTAAAAAAGGCCTAATTTTAGAATAAACTGCAAAACAAATTGTGTTTATTCATTAACCTAAAGTGGATGTTGCTTTCAGGCAACATATATAATATCAAGGGAATGAATGTTGCTTTAAAGCAACACAGCTGTAGTTTTTAAAAAAATTCATAAAATTTTTTTGAAAAACTATACAGGTCCATTGTAATAACATATTTATACTTCATTTGGTTAAAAAAAAAAAATTTTCTTCAAAAAATAAAAAAAAATTGTGCAATAAAGGGTTAAAGAACAAATGGTTTGATTTTTCTTTTTGGTAAGAAAACTTGTTACAATTTCAAGCTTACTTTACTGAACTAAATAGTTCACTGAATGCTCTCTACATCATCTCTGAACCAGATATTAAATAAAATTTTACTTCCATAGCATTTAGATAATGGTAGGAATTTCAGTCCCAAAATTATCTTAATATAGAAAATTTTTTAAATTTGTGTGAAAGAGGGTTAATATATTTTGCAATAATAGTGTATGTAAGGCAAACTTAATAAGTTTCTTGCGATACAACCCATCAGTGGGTTGTATTGCAAGAAATGTGTTAAGCTACAGAAGCTAAAGGGCATCAATACTTTCCAGTTGTGGTATGAGTGGGCAGACTTGAGCCACACACAGATACATATGCTTACCAAGCCAGCCCTCAACTCATTTGCTCACACAGACAAGACAAAGTATAGGTTGTCTGCAAATCCTTTTAGTGCAAAAAAATCACTTTATGGTGTAGAAATTTTTAGAAATTAGCTGATGTAGAAATAATCATCCATGAATTATTCAAGACTATTTTAATCAAACCACTGAATAAAAACGAATAGTAAAAAATGAATGGTGTAGAAACAACCCAATAAATTGCAGAATTAAAAAATTGTTTGTTTGATCAATGATAAGTTTTTCTTCATTCTTTGGAGCAGGAAAAATGAAGCATAAATATCATGGGTTTAGCCAAGTAATTGGCTTATAAACTAAATATTACAACTAAACTAATTTTATATAAATTGTTTTCAGCAATCCAAACCAAAGCAGAAGCCTAAAGCAAAATTAGAACTTAAAACAACCAAGTTTTTACTTAATTTTGAACATAATGAAAACCACAAAGACCAGCTCATAGAAAAGATTATATTTCAGTGTTATATTTGCACTTATTGGACAAAGTTCAAGAAAAATCTTGAAAAGCATTTAAGAGTTCATACTGCAGAAAAACCTTTTAAATGTGATATTTGTTCTTTCAGTGCAGCACACAAAAGTAATCTTCAACAGCATTTAAAAGTTCATACTGGAGAAAAACCTTTTAAATGTGATATTTGTTCTTATACTGCAGCACACAGAATTCATCTTCAACAGCATTTAAAAGTTCATACTGGAGAAAAACCTTTTAAATGTGATATTTGTTCTTACAGTGCAGCACTCAAAAGTAATCTTCAAAGGCATTCAAGAGTTCATACTGCAGCACACAAAAGTAGTATTCAGCAGCATTTAAGAATTCATACTGGAGAAAAACCCTTTAACTGTGATTTTTGTACTTACAGTGGAGCACAGAAAATTCATCTTCAAAAGCATTTAAGAATTCATGCTGGAGAAAAACCCTTTAAATGTGATTTTTGTACTTACAGTGGAGCACAGAAAATTCATCTTCAAAAGCATTTAAAAATTCATACTGGAGAAAAACCCTTTAAATGTGATTTTTGTACTTACAGTGCAGCACAGAAAAGTTATCTTCAAAAGCATTTAAGAGTTCATACTGGAGAAAAACCTTTTAAATGTGATTTTTGTTCTTACACTGCAGCACAGAAAATTTACCTTCAGCAACATTTAAGAGTTCATACTAGAGAAAAACCTTTCAAATGTAATATTTGTTCTTACACTGCAGCACGAAAGAGTTATCTTCAAAAGCATTTAAGAGTTCATACTGGAGAAAAACCTTTTGAATGTGATTTTTGTTCTCATACTACAGCATGCAAAAGTAGTCTTCAAAAGCATTTAAGAGTTCATACTGGAGAAAAACCTTTTAAATGTGATGTTTGTTCTTACACAACAGCACGGAAAAGTACTCTTGAACAGCATTTAAGAGTTCATACTACAAAACCCAACTGCACTGAATAAAATAACAGCCATAAACCAACTTGCCATCCCTGTTATCAACTATAGTGTAGGGATCATAGACTGGCCACAGTCAGAACTAAATAAACTAGATGTTAAGACCAGAAAAATCCTCACTCTGAACAGAACAACATACTGAGAGGAATGGGATTGACTGAGGTTAACCAGCTGCACCGATCATCGACCATGAGCATGGGGCAGTATCTGAAAAGTTTGAGTAGTCATACAATAGCTCTGGTCCATGAACACTACAACACAAGGGTAACGCAACATACTTCCATAACCAAACTGGCCCAGCACTTTGGAGGCAATAATATGACAGAAAAAGTAGAAACTGAAAGAGTACCAGCCACCTTAATAGCTAGGAAAAGTCGCAAAAAATTTGTCTAGGAACAACGGGCCAAGCATGCAGAAGAATGGGAACATCAAATAGCTGAAAAATATTATCAGGAATTACAGAAGGATTATATCAACAAAGAAGGATCATTGGAATGGTTAAGGAGAGGAGTTCTGCAATATGATGGAGAGTGACTAATAATGGGTGCCCAAGATCTTGCACTCCTAACAAATGCATTTAAAAAAATGGCTGGAATAAGTAATAATGATAGGTGTAGATTCTGTCATGTTGAGGTAGAAATTGTTGGCCATCTAATATCAGGCTGCAGGGTACTCCTGGCAGAGGGGTACTAATACAGCCAGAGTGCCAGACACAATAAAATTTGCAAATATATCCACTGGAAGATCATGATAGCATTAGAATTAGAATGTAATAAAAATGTATGGGACCACACACCTGCACCAATTACTGGAAATAACCAATATACTATATATTATGACAATAATTCCAACAGCCACTTTATAGACAATTCTACAGTAAAACTGGACATAGTGGTGTGGGACAAGAGGGAAAGGAGCTCCTTACTTATTGAGGTCAGTGTCCCAAATGATTATGGCCTTAATAGAGCAGAAATAGAGAAAATTACCAAATACCAGGTGCTCATATATGACAGAGAAACTGGAGATTGAAAGAAGCTGCCATTCTGCCCATCGTAGTTGGGGCAACAGGTATGATGAAAAACAACCTATCAACTTACCTGAACTCAATCCCAGGATAGCCCCAGGCCATAGAAATTCAAATAGGGGCATTAAAAGGAATGGTCATCTTCCTTAAACAAATGCTAGGACAAGTTCAGACATAGTTGAAGTGTTTGGCTTCAGGTGGAAGCCCCCCACTTCCAACTATAAAAAATACAATAAAGAGTATAAACCAAAAGAGAAAAAAGAGTGTAAACCAAAAAAGAGAAAAAGTATAACCCAAGAAGAGAAAACATCCCTGGGGATAGGAGATTTAAAGAATACTTCCCATGTGGTCCCAGTGTGTCATAAAAGGTGACTAAAAATAAGGGATGGCTGTGGGGAAACCCCTCCCACCTGTATGTAACTTTCCACAAACAAGAATGGGACATAATGTTTCCTAAGGAAAGCTCATACTGGCAGGATGTTGCCCAGGATAAAAAGGTCCCCTCAACTCATTTATGCACCAGGGTGGGTGAGGAGAGCAATGGTGCAACTTTTCTCAGTCTCAGTGAAGAAACTTCACCAAAGGGATCAATGTGGGGGACCCCAGCAGTTACAATGGAAAATGGCCCTAACAAGAAACCTATGTTGGTACAGTAAAAGCCCCAATATCCAGAATGTCTGGGACTGGCAATGTTCTGGATATCAGAATTTCCCGTAAGTATGAGTGGTGAAAATACATGGCCAAATACACTAAAAAAAATACTACTAAACAAAAATAAGTACCAAGCTAACTCACCTGGCAAAGAAGGTGCCAAAAGCAAAGACGTGAGAGTGGAAGTGCAGCTCACTACCTAGTTCACCTGAATCCTCTGACTCATCATTACCTTCCCCAGCCAGATAAGAACCCCCCTCACCCTCACCCACCACCACGACATGAAGACATAGATTTACAGTAAATAGAAACAGGAGGAATTTGTAAAACCATGAATATGGAAAGCTGGCCCCAACTGACTAAACTTAGTAAAAATAGATAGTTTAAACAACTATTATACAGAGTAAATGTAGCAATTAATAGACTAGTCCCAGTCAACACAGACCTTACTGAACTTAATCAAGTAAATTACGCTGTTGGCCTATACATGCAACAGAAACTTGTCCCAAACTTCAGACCAAAACCCCCGAGTCAAAACCATAAGTGTAAACCAAAACCTCCCTAGAAAGTTAAATTAACTAAACAACTTACACAAGCCAGATGAGAACTGAACCAATTAAAACAATATTTCCAAACACCCCTGCAACAAGGAAAACTAAAAAAAAAAACAAATAGGGAAAATAAAGAGAAAGTATAACTTCAGAGATAATCAACTACATGACAAGGCACTGGAATTGGAAGGAAAAATCCCAGCCATAGCCAATAGAATCAGGAATAACAAAAGCAGATTGACATGAAAAACCATAACAAACAATTTTCATCGAACCCTAGAAGCTTTTACCAAAAATCTCATTAGAGAAAGAATAACAGTCCATGAACCACCAGATCAAACCCAGTATGAGGCATACTAGAAGCCCCTCTTTGAAACCCCTGAACAGCATAACCAGGATGCTGACTGGATAGAGACCATCAGGGAAGTAAATGAAGGTAAACCAGAAATGGAGGAGTTATTTATGATGGAAGATAAGGTAAGAAAGAAATTGGCAAAATTCTTCAACTTCAAAAAACCTGGCATAGATAAGTTTCCAAATTTCTGTCTGAAAGAGATCATGGCATTACACCATCATTACACTACACTGCCGCCTTTCACAGAATTTTGCAGGGAGAAGAAAAAACACCAGAATGGCTTACAACCCTCATCCCAAGGAGACTATCTTGTTTATCTCTGGTGGCATCCCCAATCCCATGAAAATCACTGGACAAACTATTCAAGTCCTATTTCGAAAGCCATATCACAAAGAGTGACTAATAATGGGTGCCCAAGATCTTGCACTCCTAACAAATGCATTTAAAAAAGTGGCTGGACTTAATAACAATGATAGGTATAGATTCTGTGATGTTGAGGTGGAAAGTGTTGGCCATCTTATATCAGGCTGTAGGGTGCTCATGGCAGATGGGTGCTATATAGTCAGACACAATAAAATTTGCAAATGTATCCACTGGAAGATCATGACTGTATTAGAATTGGAATGCAGTAAAAATGTATGGGACCATATACCTGCACCAGTCACTGGAAATAACTTATAATATCTACTATGACACAATAATTCCAACTGCCACTTTCGTAGACAACTCAGCAGTAAAACCAGACATAGTAGTGTGGGACACGAGGGAAAAGAGTGCCTTACTTATTGAGGTCAGTGTTCCAAATGACTATGGCCTCAATAGAGCAGAAAGGGAAAAAATTACAAAATACCAGGTGCTTATCTATGACATAAAGAGACTGGAGATTGAAAGAAGCTGAGATTCTCCCCATCATAGTTGGAGCAACAGGTATGATGAAGAACAACCTAACAACTTATCTGAATTCAATCCCAGGACAGCCCTAGGCTATAGAAATCCAAATAGGGGCATTAAAAGGAACAGTCACCCTCCTTAAAATGAACACACGGCCAAGTTCAGACATAGTTGAAGTGTTTGGCTTTGGGTGGAAGCCCTACTCACAACTATAAAAAGTACTAAAATGAGTATAAACAAAGACAGAAAAACCTTTTAAATGTGATATTTGTTCTTACACTGGAGCACAGAGAAGACATCTTCAAATGCATTTAAGAATTCATACTCATTAATTAATTTACCATGCCATATTTCCAGTAGTGTTAGGATTATAGATTGGCCTCAGGAAGACATTAACAAGCTTGATGTGAAAACAAGAAAGATTCTTACCATTAATAAAATCACATACAGAGGCCAATGTATAGAGAGAATCTGTTAACCCAGAAAAGGTGGTAGTATAGGTCTCATTGAATTTAATCAAGCTCACAAGACAACAATCTTAAGCCTAGGTCAGTATATTGCAAGCTCTAACAATAAGCATATACAGTTGGTCAGAGAACACCAGCAACTCTTAAGTGAAGCCCTATCCCCTGGGGATAGAAGATTTAAAGAATTCTTCACACATGGTCCAGCACATTGTAAACATCTACTAGAAATAAGGAATGAGTGCAGGGGGCTGGAAACCCCCTCCTGCCTGTATGTAACTTGCCACAACCTAAGGCAGAGCAATAAAATAAACAGCATATAAAGAGGGGTGAAGACAAAATTGTTGAAGCCACTTTACTCAGCCACAGGGATGTGCAGGGACAGGCACTCTGTGATCATTATTAAGCCACTAGTCCCAACTCTTCTCAGCTCCCTTAGGGGAGAGACCACCTAAACACCCAGGAGCCCCAGGCTGAATCCCTTAAGGACAATGGAGACTACCCCTAGGATTCCACTGCATCAACACCAATTGGCTCAGCATTGAAATTTGCATCATTATTAGCATGCTACATGGACCATCAATGAGAAGATTATCCTGTACTGCTCCTATTACTCAGGGTATGAGGGTTGGGACAGACAGAAAAGAATATCAACAACAAATAAACACAGATCTGGTTTTACTCCAGATTGGAGTCCTCAAAATATGAAAAATCAAAAGAATATAAACCAAAAATGAGTAAAACCTTTTAAATGCGATATTTGTTCTTACACTGCAACATGCAAAAGTAGTCTTCAAGAGCATTTAAGAGTTCATACAAAAACTTCATCAAAGGGATCAACACAGGGGACCCCACCAGGTCAAAGTATTAACCCTGGACCCCACCAGGTCAAAGTATTAACCCTGGACCCCAGCAGTTACATTGGAAAATGGACCCAAAAAGAAACCTATGTTGGTATGATGGAATAAACTGGACCATTGGAGAAAATAAGATAATTTTACACTGCTCCAAATACTCAGTTTGAGATATGGAGCACGCAGAAGAACATAATCCTAGCGGAGCAGATCAACACTAGGCCAAGTTCAGACATAGTTGAAGTGTTTGGTTTTGGTTGGAAGCCCCACTTACAGCTATAAAAAGTACTAAAAAGAGTATAAACCAAGAAAGAGAAAATAAGATAAGCTTCTAAATTTCTGGCTGAAACAGATCATGGCATTACACCACTGATTATACTGCTGTCTTTCACAGTCTAATTTTGCAGGGAGAAGAAGAAATACCAGAATGGCTTACAAATGAAGATACAACCCTCATCTCTAAGACTCGTGAGACAAATCTCCCAAATAAATACCATTCAGTTTGCTGCCTCATCAGCTGCTCATCAACAATACTACCCTTGCAGACTATCAAAAGGCATTTGATAGTGTCTCACACTCCTGGATTTTGGAATGCCTCAAGCTGTACTACAAAATCCATCCTACCATTATTAGAACTTTAACAAATCAGATTACAAAATGGAGAATAAACATCAATCTCCATCAATTTCCATGAAAGTGGAAAAATATCTATCCTCCTCCATGTCAAGATTATGAGGGATATATTCCAGGGAGACAGTTTGTCACCCTTGCTATTCTGTCTCACCCTGGACCCCCTAAGCAAACTACTCGGCAATAGCATCAAGGACTACAACCAGTGATGTAGGTCTCAAGACTGATCTCGAGACCCAATTTGCAGATCTCGATCTCGGTCTCCGCTATTTAGATCTCAGTCTTGATCTCGGTCTCGACAGACGCGGTCTTGGTTTTTCTCCCCGAGACCTTTTGAGACCTCTCGAGACTGTAATGAAAAATACATGTTATTGGCATACTTATGATGGTGGCTTGGTTGAACAGACAATTCAGAATGTTTATGAAAGTTTGTAAAAGTAAGGGACTCTAGGTATTCATTAATCAGTCACCCTGTTTTGAGTTGCGATGACGAAATAAAACAGTCAAACCAAAGTTCTGAGACTAATGGCAAAATATCAAAGCTATCAGTCCAAGCAGAAGAATGTTGAAACTGGAAAGATTTTGAACTGCAGGGAACAGTTGCGGCAGTACCTCTTAGAGATTGATGAATCTCATATTTTAGACAACTGCTCTCCAATAAAGTTTTGGCACCAGAAAAGGGATAAATTCCCATCACTGGCCAATATTGCCATGACTGTTTTAATAGTACCTGCCTCTAGTGCTCCAATTGAGCGTGTATTTAGCCATGGAGGCATAATAATGAGGCCCCACAGAAGTCGAACTTCAGCAGATCTTCTGTGCATGCTGGTGTTCCTTAAGTGTAATGAGCACCTATCATGCTTTAAATAAATGCACAAGTCAAACTGGGTAGTGGGTACATTCATTAAACCTTCTGCAACAGATATAAAAGAAGTAAATAAATAAAAAGTACATATATATATATATATATTCATTTGTTAATTTATAGGCTACACTTTTTGCATTCAACACACTACATCTGAGAAAGTAGTTATTAGTTTATTAATATACTTAACATAATCTAATTTCCATAGTAGTGTAAAACAAATTGAAAGGGCATGAGCTTGGTCTCAAATTTTAATGGTCTCGATCTCGAACCTTTGATCTTGGTCTTGATCTTGGTCTCACAGGATCAGGTCTCGGTCTTAGTCTCAGACTTGGTGGTCTCGATTACATCACTGGCTACAACCTCATTCAAACTAGGCAAAGAAATTCATACATTGTTCTGAACCATCTACGATTTATGGATGATTTGAAACTGTATGCAGACTGATCAAAACCTAGAATACCTATTATGGATTGTACTTGCTTTCTCCGGTGACATAAAATTAAAGTTTGGATTGGACAAGTGTGCCAAATGTACACTTAGGGGAGGTAAGAAAATACAAACCCATTCAGAGAATGCTAATCAACATCAATTGATGTTTTAGGTTTTTCTGCAAATGACAGTTGATATCTATGGATGCTTTACCTTTCCTGCCTTTATTTGAGGTTTAAAATTACTCATAAAATCACTACAAAATTATTCTTGATTTCTTTTTTATCCTGTTTTATTGCGCACAGTGGGGTTATCGATTACATCCATACCCAGTGTTAAAGGGTTAAGGACTTGGAAGAGGATAGTCCCTATAAATATCTTGGAATAGAAGAGAGTGGTAATATAGAACATTGGCAAATGTGAGAGAAAATCAGTGGAGAGTATGTGCAAAGACTGAAAAAGATAAGCAAAAACCCAACTTGCATCAAAGAACAAAATAATGGTTATAAATCAACTCGCCATCCCTGTTATTAATTATAGTATAGGGATAATAGACTGGCTGCAATCAGAACTGAACAAACTAGATGTAAAGACCAAGAAAATCCTGATTCTAAATAGAATAACATGCAGGAACCAGTGTCTTCCCATATTGTTTCCCATACCAAGGAAATTGGGATGGATGGAATTGACTGAGTCCAACCAGCTGCGCCAATTATTGAACATCAGCACTGGGCAGTATCTGAGACTGAGGAGCTCTTCTAACCCTACAATAGCTCTGGTTCATGAACACCACACCACAAGAGTAGCTCAACAAACTTTTATAGCCAAACTGGCCCAGCACTTAGGCAGGAATAGTATGATGGAAGAAGTAGAAACTGAAAGAGTACCAGCCACGTTAATTGCTAGGAAAAGTCAGAAAAATTTGTCATAGAACAATAAGCCAAACATGCAGAAGAATGGGAACAACACAAAATGGCTGAAAAATACTATCAAGAACTTTAGAAGCACTACATCTAAAAAGAAGGATTGTTGGAATGGCTAAGAGGAGTAGTACTGCAGTATGATGGAGAACAACTAATACTGGGTGCCTAAGAGCTTGCACTCCTAACAAATGTTTTAAAAAAAAAATAGCTGGACTTGATGATAATAATAGGTGTGTAGATTCTGTCATGCTGAAGTGGAAAATGTTGGCCATCTAATATTGGGCTGTAGGGTGCTCATGGCAGATGGGCACTATACAGCCAGACACAACAAAATGTGTGAATATATCTACTGGAAGATTGACAGCATTAGAACTGGAATGCAATAAAAATGTATGGAACCACATACCTGTGCACCAGTTACTGGAAATAACTACTATACTATCTGATACAATAATACCAACTGCCACTTTCATAGGTAACTCAGCAGTAAAACCAGACATATTTGTGTGGGACAAGAGGAACAGTCACCCTCTCAAAACAAATGCTAGGCTTTCTTATACTGGAGAAATTTGGGGGAGGTGATACATATTAGCCATATTCCTCATGTGTCTTTGGTCTCACCATCAAGGGGTTTAGCATAAACTATGAGGAACACAAATGTGTAACCCCAGCTAAACTCGGCTAAAACAAAAAGAAGTATGTAAAAGTCTACTAAGGAAAACCCATACTGGCAGGACATTGCCCAGGATAAAAAGGTCCCCTCAACCCACTTGCATGCTTGGGTGGGTGAGGAAAGTGATGGCGCAACTTTTCTCAAACCCAAAGAAACTTCACCAAAGAGATCATTGCAGGGGACCCCAGAAGTATCACTGAAAAATGGCCCCAAAAAGAAACTTATGTATATATGATAATGTAAAGTGGATCATTGAAGAAAAGAAGACAATTTTGCACTGCCCTGAATACTCAAGGTTTGAGAATCACTAGCCTCACAAGCGCATAAGTACTTTACAGAGGATTAAATTAACATCAAGCAAAGTGCCCTGAGGGAAGCAAATGAGGACTACATTGCCAGAGAAGAAGAAGAGGTGAAAAAGGAAAAGATTATGGACAAGAGAAGAGAAATGGACACTGGTATGGGCTACAAAGTATGCCAGACAGGAACATGAAAGACAGAAGGACATCACAAGGGAATGGAGAGAGAGCTTTCATTTTTGCCTGTATAAGAGACTCCAGCTGCAAGACTGACTTCTCAGAAGTACAACTTCATAGCTGAGAAAGCATTTAATGAACAAGAAATAGAAAAGCTTATCCATAATGAAACCAGCCTAATAATGAACCGTATTCCACTATTCCAATGCTTTGACATAGTGCAAAATGCTGGAGATGATTCATCTGACAGCCCATTGGTTACCCAAAGCAGACAGAATACCAGCCAGCATTCTTTAAACCAGTGGCGGCTCGTGACTTTCAGTTATGGGGGTGCTTCCTCAGAAATTGCGTACAATTGTATCGATTATATATATATATGAGAGAGAGAGAAAGTCGAATAGATAAATAGATAACTACTCAATCATAAAAATAAGTAAAATAGTATCATAAAATCAATTATAGGGTACTTACGCTTAATGGGTAATTTCGAATTTACCAAAAATTTTATTTATAAACAAATTCCATTCTTCTGTTTTTATTCTGAGCAAAAAAATATCCTAAGAAATGAAAGCTATATATTGTAAATAATCCAATTATTATATAATTAACTTCAATCTCGCGACAAAAAATAAATGATAACGAATCATTGATAAATGCAATTTGGAAATTAAATTTTGAATTAGCAAACAATACAGCAACACAACTACAATGTCAAACAAACAAATTGGCACTGCTCTGTCCACAGTGCTTTGGATCCTCTTAAACCGTGATTCTGACTCGCTCTTCATACGTCCGCCACCGAGGTTTCAAGCGTTTCGAACAAAATCTGGAACTGTTAAGTACGCAGTTCCATGGGAAGGCTGAAGCTGCTTTCGTGATTCATTCATTCGGCATTGAAATAGTTTAAGGAAAAAAAGGATATAATCTGATTTAAAAACTCAAAGTTCATTGAAAAAAAACAATCAGAGAGGCTATTTTAAATATTTAAATATAAAGATCATAAGATCATAGGGGTGTTGCAGTTCCACAGTGCCTACCTGCGAGCCACTCCTGCTCTAAACAGCCCAACCCACCAGATAGGAATGGGTGGCTCACCACCCAGTTCACCTGGATCCTCTGACTCACAAATACCTTCCCCAGCCACATAGGAACCCCTCCCCCTTCACCACTACCATTTCATAATGATATAGACTTAGAGCAAATAGAAACTGAGGAGGAATTAGAAAATCTAATTGAAATGGTTAAAACCATGAGTATGGAAAACCATCCCCATTTGATTAAACTTAGTAAAAATAGACAGTTTAAACAACTGTTATACAGAATTAATGTAGCAATTAATAGATTAGTCACAACCAACACAGATCTCACTCAATTTAATCAAATAAATTATGATGGCCTATATATGCAAAAGAAATGCAAGCCAGGCATGAATTGAACCAAATAAAACTATTTTCAAGTACCCACCCCCACAACAAGGAAAACTCAAAAATCAAATGGGGAAAATAAAGAGAAAGTATAACTTAGAGACATCCAACTACATGACAAGCCATAGCCAATAGAATCAGGAATAAACAAAAGCAGGTAGACACGAAAAACCAGAACAAACAATTCTCATCCAGCTCTAGAGGCTTTTACTAAAATCTTATAAGAGAAAGAATAGTAGTCCATGACCCACCAGATCAGATCCAGTTGGAGTCATACTGGAAGCCCTTCTTTGAAACTCCAGAACAGCATAACTAGGATAATGACTGGATAGAGACCATCGGGGAAGTAAATGAAGGTAAACCAGAAATGGAGGAGTTATTTATGATGGAAGATAAAGTAAGAAAGAAATTGGCAAAATTCTCCAACTTCAAAAAATGTGGCATAGATAAGCTTCCAAATTTCTCTCTGAAACAGATCATGGCATTACACCATGGCACTTTACACTGCCGCCTTTCACAGAATTTTGCAAGGAGATGAAGAAACACCAGAATAGCTTACAACCCTCATCCCTAGGAGACCATCTTGTTTATCTCTGGTGGCATCCCCAATCCCATGAAAATCACTGAACAAACTATTCAGGTCCTTTAAGTCCTGTTTCCAAAGCCATATTTCCTGCAAACAGAGAATATAAACATTCTCCAACAGTTTATCAATTATGATCTGTCTGTATTTGCTGTTATTGCCTAAGCTTAGGCCTCTACAATTAAGAGATTACCTTGAATGTTGTATCAAGAAGATGAAAGGGTTCTGTCATCCATCTCTTGAGAAGGCACATTCTCTGTATGTTGAATTCCATCTATACAAAGTACAGCAGTAGACCTAGCTAGATTTTCCTCCATAGTATGAGATGTGATGTCTCAAGAATTTGTGAGAGGGACCGCAGGTGGTGTTTTTCTTCCTTCCCTTCTTCTCAGAACCACTGTACATAAGTCCTTTCTGGCTATATTGCTGGGTCCATAAATACTTCTGGATTATCACAGACTTCTGTGATATGACAGGAACTGTACATTGTCTGCTTTGAGCAAATTTTCCTACATATAATCTGAAGGATCACTTTTTCTTCCACTAATGCTGCAGCTCCCTTACAATAAGATCAGATTCAAATCTCAAGGTGAAGGTAGTGATAGAGGTATGTCATGTGGTGGCAGAGACTCACGCTCATGCATCCTGTGCACATTGGGTGTAGCAGTTGAGTAGTGGGACCTGTGCACTAAAGTGTTAATAGGCCTGAAATAACTTAAAATAGTTGAAAGGTTTGTTTGAAGAGAGACTGACAGAATTTTTTTAAATAATTTGATTATAAAATTTCAAAGCTTTCTATCCATACATCAAATTGAAAATAGTCATTGTTTACTCCATGAAATTAAAGTAGACATTATTTCAATTCTGCTGTGTGAGTAACTCGTGTCTAGTCTTGAAATTTAACCCTTCATTATGTTGTACTGTTATTATCTGTGTCATTTCTCATTGCTTATGGCACTGACAACATCAATACTGTGATGAACCAGGAACACACACACTACAGTTCCTTGCAATATAAATATGTAAATTGAATAATGACAAAATTGTGAGATAGGTGTATAATAGTGAATACCAAACATCAAGCTGGGAAAATCAGAAATTACATCGGAAGAAACCTGAAAGATCAAAGAAGTAGAACACTATTTTCAAGAGATGAATGAGAACACCACGGTTAAATGGACATGGACATTAGAGGAAAATTTGTATCTGCTGAAAAGCTTGTTCAGTATATAAAACAGATGATCCCAGAAAAACAAGTGTGTGAACTTCTAAAATAGGCACTTGAGAGGAAAGAGAATGATGCACATGACTACATGGTGTATAGATTCCAGAAACAGTACACAGACTACACAATAGACTGGAAAGAAGTAATAGTAGCAGCACAGGACCAATTCATAAGAGTAAACTGGTTTTAAAACCATATAGTAAAGGGCACAATCAGATCTGTGCTAGCTGTGTAAAGAAAGACTGTGGGACACATCCTTTCTGTATGTGGTCTTTTTGAGTAGGGGTAATTATACTGAGAGGTGTAATGCAGTATGTTGGATGATTGGATGATACACCATGATCTGTAAGAAGTATGGGATAAGAATATAGTTAACAGAATATTGGAATCCTGATCGATACCAATTGAAAAGAATAAAGTACTTTTACTGTATAATTATAAAGTGCCAACTGACATCAGTGTGCCAAGGTGCTGGCCAGATGTTGTGATCAAACAGAAGGCAGAGAGAAAGTGCTTTATATTGTAGTGTGTGTGTCTAAAGATGTTATTGTGGCCTGAGAGAGGGAAAAGATTTTAAAATATCAAGGGCTAAGATGGGCAATAAAATGAATGTGGACCCAGTAGTAATTGCATTGGTAACTGGTGCAACAGGCTGATAAAAAAATTAGTGTTGGTACATAATGAACTCAGTTGCCCCTCAGCATAACATTGGGAGAAATTGTCAAGACATTTTAAGACATAGCATTGCCCTACTCTGATCAGTCTTGGACCTAAAGTGGATTAACTCTGGGGAGTTTGAGAAATATTAACCAGATTAGAGCTGGAAAGAAAAGGTTCATGTTCTCATTGTAATTAAGGAACTAATATGGAAGCCACTCAAGAAAAAAAAAATAAGCGATTGTATGGATAGATTATAAAAATTATTTGACAGGGCTCCCTATGCATAGATAAGAAAAGTATTAAAAAATTTATACAATCAACCCTTTGATTAGGCACCACCTAGAGCAATAGTGGAAAACATTTATTACATGCAACAATGAAAAACATCAGACTATTCATATTAGATGAATGTTGGATCACAAAACCAAATTGGCTTCATGTTTTGTAATGTAATGTAAACAAAATAAATAGTATTGGAATAAGAACTAGTTGAAATTCAACAAGATCCTGTAAATTTTTTGCATAGACAATTTGATTTTAGTTTTTGTACTGTGAACAAACAGTTCTAGCTTTTGTATAGTTCTATTTTAATCTTTGAACAGTGAAGTTTGATTCTGGATTTTGTGTCAGGAAGTTCCATTTTTTACCTTTATATACTGTATAATGTTGATTTTGGCATATGTACTAGGAATTTCAATTCTAATTATTTGCTTCATGAATAATTATATATTGCTTTTGTACAGTTTTGACCTGTTTGTGTATTTATAGTGAATTAGTTTTGTGTATTTATGATAATTTCAGTTATTCTGTTACGTACTTCATCAACCTTGTAAGATGAATTGGTAGGTCTGAACCAGGGATGTAGTGCTGCGGGAGTACATGGAAGCGCCACTCCCGCACCGCCATTCATCCAAATTTTATTTATTTATTTTTTTAGTTGATACTTGGAACAAACAGACTGAGATGAAAGCACTGGCTTCTAATTGTGATTTCAAATTTTTAATATTCCAAGTCTAAGTGAATTTATTATTATTATTATTATTTCCTTAGAGCTCCAGCACCTTCAAATTTGCCACTACACCCCTGGTTTGAACCTTTATGTAAATAGTAGTCGTATTTGTGAAATTTACCTTTTGTTTTGTATTGCTGACAACATATAATAATACAGTTGAAACTACTGTTTGTTAAATAAAGTTTTTGGATTGGTTTTGACATTTTCATTAACCAAATTATTACTTTATTTGATTTTGGTTGTGTGTTAATTGGTGAGTATAATATTTCAGCTTTTTGTATTTATTTATTGTTATTTACAAAGTTATTAATTTAAATTACCACTACACCAATCAGTGTTGTCGCTAGACAGGTGAGGCTGGCTGATTGCCCCACCACCAAGCCTCAGAAAGGATTTTGTCAGAAAACTTACAAGTTGTATTTGTACTTAAAAGAAGAGTTCCAATTAATTTTTGTGTGTTTTCAATATATTGTTGTTCTAGCCACATTATTTTTTTTTTTCATTCTGTTATGCTGGGCAGTATAATATATAATGTTGCAAATTTTCTGGTCCATTGTTACGCAGAGTGCATTGTTTTTTCCCTTGTGAATCATATTCTTTCATTTAATAGTAGTGTATTTCTGCTTTTGTATTGCATTATTGAATACTGATATGGGTGTGTTATCAAATATGTACTCCTCGCACTTTATAGATTCTTTGTATTGCCTGTAAATTGTTATGCTTGATGAGATAGATGATTGATAAACAGTATCTTTGTCATACCCAATTGTCAGAAAATTTGCTCCCCCTCCCCACTTCTAGCTACGCACCTGACACCAATTATTAAATTTTGGCCAAACCTTTTGCTGTGACAGCATGAATAAAAGAAAACAAGTGTATAATTTTTTATTTTGAATTAGGAGTGGAAAACTAGTTCAAAAGTCAATTACTGAAACACTACAGTCTTTAACAATAGCTATCCTTGTGCCAGAAATGACCTTTATCGCACAAAAGTGAGGTTTAGTAGTCACGTACAGTATATGGAGTAAAGCATGAGGAAGAAATTGTTTGCCATATATGTGGCTTTGAGTTCTTTTTACCAACAAATGTAAAGTATCACAAACACTTTGACTTAGACACTTAATTCAGTCAAATGGATGCTCTGAGTTGGATGTATTTTGACTGAGTGCTGTTAAGCAAGTGAAACCATCAACAGAAGGAGTTTGCCATGGGATCTTTGTTGGCCTGATACCTTGGCCTATAAGTATTTTGTATAAAATCAAAGCCATATGTTGGAGGTTTTTTTGACTATAAAGTAGTTGATATATGATAAGTACAAATATATTATATTAGTTTATACAATGATGCCATTTAGTGTACAATTTGTGTGTGCATACCATAATTGTAGAACTAGTTTATATATTCTCCTCTCCTGTAAAATTTCCTTGGCTGCTTTTCCAGGGTCGAGGGTTTTTTCCTCAAACTTTTCTCTGTACTGCCTCTGGCAGGGAGGGTGAGGAGAGAGCATTATGCTTTTCAAGCCAGTTTTCTACTACTAGAATAATTAAAAAATACCTAGGTAGTTTCTGTTTTAAGTAGGAAGGAGGGGCCAAGGGCAAATGCAGAGAGCCAAAATCAAGGTCTGGGTTTTTTGAGATGCCTAGACACTGCATTTGAAAGATGGGAGGTCATAGACAGGAGGAAAGATGGATTGAGGAAGATTATTCCAGAGATGACCAGTTGAGTAGGTGAAAGACAAAATACTAATTAACCCTTGCATTAGATAGTTGGACAGAAAAGGAATGAGAAAGTGCAGAAAGTCTGGTATTGTGTGCTCTCCTTAAAGGAGGAGGCATGCATTTAGAGTTCAGAAGAGCAATGTCCGTTATGATAGTAATAGTAAAGAGAGAGTGAGACAACATTGCAGTGAAGAGAGAGAGATTGAAGACAATCAGTAGGAGGTGGGAAATTGATGAGATGAAAAGCCTTTGATTCCACCTGGTCAAGTACAGCTGTGTGGGTTGAACAACCCAACACATGAGAAGCATACTCCATACAGGGTACAGGAGCGAACAAGACCCCTGTACAGAGACAGCAACTGAGATGGAGTGAAGAAACCGAGGAGGCGGTGCAGCACACCTGACCTTTTTTTTTCCCTTTATTTTACCGCCGCACAGTGCCACAAATGGGTTAAAAAATGGTCAAAAACCAAAAATAACAAATTTAAGTAAATTCTATTAAAACCATTTCCACGTCAAAATAAAACACTTCTACTTACTGATTTAAGTATTTGAAATTTTATTCTCTTACATTAAGGCAAGAAAAATCTACGAAATAATATACATTGTCTTAAAATATCTTGGAGGGGACAAAATATGTTTGTTCTAACAACTTACTTGAAGTTACTATATCACAAAAAATTGTCTGTAGTTTCATGTTCTGCTTAGTTCTATTGAAAGAATAAACAGTTTAGAACATTTTCATACATATTTTTTTATTGAAAACTAAAAAGATAGCATTAATTAAAACAACTATGGCAATATCATAGATTACAGATTAAATTGTTATCTAGAAAATGTGTAAAATTAGCAAAACAAAAAATGGGAGATTTTGGGGAATGTAATTTTTGTGTTAAACATTAATGCAACCTTTAAGTAAATCAAAGAAACAAAACTTTTTTGCGACTTTGCGTGTTAGAACATGTTTTTCATGTATTAACTAACTAACTACAGTAGGTCATAACCTATTGATTTGGAATATTATTATTAGGTGCTGGTTAAGTGTGCGGTCTACCTACGATTGGTTAGGTTTAATCATGATATTTTCGTTAAAACTAACGAAAATATCATAACTAAACCTAACCAATCGTCAAGGGCGATTGACAATGGGATGTAAACAAACAATTAGTAAACACGATAAGAAGCTATAATTAAAAGGTAGACCGCCGAATCGTAGGTGGACCGCACACTTAACCAGCACCTTATTATTATTTATAGAAAAATCACTCAATATGTCACCATTACATACAGGGCGTCCCAAAAAAATGTATACACACTTTAACAGCTGATAGCTCAATTGATGTTTCTTTCTTTCCAAGTTAAACCCATTAGAATTAATAATGGCAGTCAGACTAAGCTTTGAACAAAGGAAATTCATTCTAAAATGCTACTGGAAGTGTGGAAACGCAGTTGAAGTGCAAAGACAGTTTAGGAGGGAGTTTCAAACAGATCCACCAACGCGATTTACCATCACTCGAATTAGAGATAAGTTTGAAGCCGATGGAACTGTTCAGAATGTCCACAAGAAGCGTTCCGGAAGACCACGGACATCGACAAGCCCCACAAAGCAAGAAAGAGTACTGGAAACGTATCACCAAAGTCCAAGAAAATCTGTGCGGCAAGCGAGTCGTGAGGTAGGAATTTCAGAATCGTCTGTCCAACGCATTTTGAAGCGCTGTCAATGGAAAAGTTACATTCCAAGATTAGTCCATGCTATTAATGAAGATGATGATGATCCGGACCGAAGAGTGGAGTATTGCGAGTGGTACTTGGTACGATGTGGATGTGGATTGGACGAAGGGGTTTCGTAGAATACCCTCCGCGTTCATGTATATATATGTATATAGTCTAAAAGTCACTAAAGAGTAAATATCACTAAATCTAAGCTGAATGGCAAGACGAAGCCATAAACGAACCAACGGGCTGTTCGTATTGCTTTGGTCTGGCCTAGACATGTTTTTTCCTATCTGACCTAATCTTTGGTGCTGAGTAAAATTAGGTGATGAATCTAAGGTAACAAATCGGGTAGGAAGTTGTTCGTACTTAAGTATAGTTAGGGGTAATGTCTATAGCTTCTAAATTGGTAATGTAAGAGAGAGTTAGGTAGGCTGTTGTGGGACACAGGAATAAAACGGTAGGCTTCAAGGAATACCTAATTCAACGCACCGGTAAGTGCTTTTGATTGTTTGCTAGAACCTAAGTAACCTAACTGGGGTGTCTACCCCACGCTATCACACACCACTAGACTTTTTTTTATGGGGATACTTAAAAGACAAAGTCTACGCTATAAAACCTGCAACAGTCGCTGAATTGAGAGCAGCCATTGAACGAGAATGCACACAAATACCAAACGAAATGTTTCGTGATGTTTGCGATTCCATTGCTTCGCGTTATCAGCAGTGCCTGGACCAGAACGGACGTCAGTTTGAAAACAGGCGTTGACAAAACAATTAAATAATGTCTGTAGATTCTATTACATTTTGAAAATGAAATGTATTTTAATAAACACTGCCTTTATAATTATTTAAAGTGTGTATACATTTTTTTGGGACGCCCTGTATATACAAAAGGTACTAAACATAATTTTTTATTAAAATATATCATAATTAAACATTTCAACTACATAAAACTAGGTACAACTGAAAAAATAATTTTGGCCGTTTTTTAACCCATTTGTGGCACTGTGCGCCGATTCGTACTTAGGGAGAGTGGTACATATCTTGGCGAGACAATGGGTGGGTGGTGTCACTGGATTGGGGGTAGTAGACTAGGGGGGGGGGTAAGGTTCGTTTGCTGGATAGACGGTAGGAGAGGTATGGACTTGGATATGATGAAGTTGGGAATGGGTGAGTGTGATAGCGTGGGGTAGACACCCCAGTTAGGTTACTTAGGTTCTAGCAAACAATCAAAAGCACTTACCGGTGCGTTGAATTAGGTATTCCTTGAAGCCTACCGTTTTATTCCTGTGTCCCACAACAGCCTACCTAACTCTCTCTTACATTACCAATTTAGAAGCTATAGACATTACCCCTAACTATACTTAAGTACGAACAACTTCCTACCCGATTTGTTACCTTAGATTCATCACCTAATTTTACTCAGCACCAAAGATTAGGTCAGATAGGAAAAAACATGTCTAGGCCAGACCAAAGCAATACGAACAGCCCGTTGGTTCGTTTATGGCTTCCTCTTGCCATTCAGCTTAGATTTAGTGATATTTACTCTTTAGTGACTTTTAGACTATATACATATATATACATACACGTCACCTCACTCCTCCCCTACAAGTTTAGTCTGTCAGGGGGATGAGGGACCCTAGACGACCTGCGGAGCGGGGTTGATGTAGTAGGATCAGGTGCAACCTGTATAGGCGGGCAAGTTGAACCATTTTCCGGAGGATCAGTTCTCTCTTCCGGAAGACTCTGGTCCTTCTGCACTTCCCGTTCCCATATCTGGTCCTGATGGCGTTTAATAGAACGACCATCTTCTAGTTGGCACTTGAAGGAAACAGGGCCCGTTCTCTCCTGCACAGTTGCAGGAACCCATTTTGGTCCAGCCCCATAGTTGCGAATCACAACTGGATCATTAGGTTTCGCTTCTAGAACTCTCCCTCTTTTAGTGTCGTGGTACAACTTCTGTTTTTCCTGATGGCGTAAAACTCGTTGTTGTAACATTTCGTTTGGACGTAACAAATCAAAAACTGAACGAATTCCCCGGCCAATCAGAAGTTTAGAGGGAGACACCCCTGTCGTGGTGTGTGGTGTTATTCGATATTTAAACAAAAATTTATCCAACACCACTTGCATTTCCTCCCCACGAGAATGACGCAAGGCCGACTTGAAAGTACGGACCATGTTTTCCGCGAGACCGTTAGTAGATGGGTGGAAAACACTAGACCGGACATGTCTAATGCCATTTAGGTGGACGAAGGAACGAAATTCCTCACTGGTAAAACAAGTACCATTGTCGGAAACCAGGACTACGGGTAAACCCCATCGAGCGAAAACTGAACGGAGTAAGCGAATCGTTACACCCGAAGTCGTGGAAGTGGTTGGAAAAATTTCCACCCACTTAGAGTAGGCGTCCACCATGACTAGGAAATAAATATTATTTATAGGACCTGCATAGTCAACATGGATCCTATGCCACGGTATAGTAGGCCATTCCCAAGGATGAAGTGGACTTTTCCTTGGGAGATCTCTGTTCTCTAGGCAGCTTTGACAGGAACGAACCAATGATTCGAGTTCTCCATCTAAACCAGGCCACCAGAAATAAGCTCTCGCCAGCTCTTTCATTTTGTTGCGCCCATGTGTTCAGCGTGAAGTTCCTTCACTAAATTCGACCTGCCTTTATTTGGAATAATCACTCTGTGGCCCCATAAGAGACAGCCATTTTGAATAGAGAGGCCAGACTGACGCTGAATAAAAGGCTGTAATTCACTCTCAACCTTAGTAGGCCAACCAACTGAGCAGAAATGGATGACCCTAGACAGAATAGGGTCTGATTTTGTCCACTGCTCTATTTGTACTGCAGATACTGGAGTGGATTCCAAAAACTCCACCAAGTGAACCCATTCTGTAGGTATAGGTACACAATCATTTGGATTTTCTAAGGGCAACCTACTTAGCGCATCAGCCGTACCTAGAAGTTTACCTGACCGATGTACTAAGTCAAATTTATAGGCTTGTAGAATCAGTGCCCATCGTTGAATCCTACCTGAGGCCATAACTGGAATATTTTTATTAGGTGAAAATAAACCTAAAAGAGGCTTATGGTCAGTAATTAGTTTAAATTCATGACCCCATAGATAGAAATGAAATTTTTTTACTGCAAATACTAAGGCTAATGCTTCACGTTCCACTTGTGCATATCGTCTTTCCGTCTCAGTTAGTGTTCTAGAAGCAAAACAGATAGGCCTATCTACACCATCAATGTGGTGAGATAACACTGCCCCAATTCCATAAGAACTGCTGTCTGCTGAAACTACGAGAGGAAGTTTAGGATCATAATGCACTAGGAGAGTGGACTTTAGTAGTACGTCCTTGGAAGCCTCAAATGCTTCCTTTTGAGTTTTCTCCCATCTCCACTGTTCCCCAGATCGTAATAGCTTATTTAGGGGTTCAAAGAAAGTCGATGCATTAGGCAAAAATTTCCTATAAAAATTTAGGAGACCTAAATAAGCTTGTAACTGTGTGATGTTTTGTGGAGGTGGTGCCTTTTCTATTGCTTCTAGTTTATCCACCGTTGGATGAATGCCTGAGGCATCTATGCGGAACCCTAAATATGAAACCTCGTTAGTGACCCATGAACACTTTTCTCTCTTTAGCTTAAGTCCAGCATCCCGGAGTCTTTTTAGAACCGTGGTTAATCTAGTTAGGTGTTCTTTTTTAGTCGAACCTGAAATGAGGACATCATCTAGAAAGCAAAGTACCCCTGGAATGTGACCTAGAACTTGGTCCATTGTCCTCTGAAAAATACCTGGAGCCGATGCTATTCCATAGCATAGCCTATTGTACTTATATAGGCCTCGGTGCGTATTTATGATAGTTAATTCTTTAGAGTTTTCATCTAAACTTAGTTGAGCATAGGCTTGGGACATATCGAGTTTTGTGAAATATTTTCCCCCAGCAAGAGAGCTAAATAATTCATCAGGCTTGGGTATAGGATAGCAATCTAGAAGGACGGCTCTATTTGCTGTTAAACGGTAATCCCCGCATAACCGCACGGACTTGTCCGGTTTTAGTACAGGAACTACTGGGGCAGCCCACTTAGCGTGTGTGACTGGTTCAATAATTTTATCTTTTAGCAGCCTGTCAATTTCTAAATCTACCTTCTCCCGCAGTGCATGCGCAATTGAACGAGCCTTACAAAATTTCGGAGTTACATTAGGATCTACTTCTATGCAGACCTGATGGCCTTTTAGGTTGCCTACTTCAGGCCCAAAAATAGAAGAAAACTCCCTTAACAATGAGTCTATGTCAGATGGATATGAAAGTGTATGCACATCTGCCTGACCCCTTGGCAAGATTTTGTCAATTGGCATTTCCAAAGCATCATCCAATCACGGCCTAGTAGAGTAGGCCCTTGCTCATCCACCACTAAAAGGGTTAAGGGATGAGACAAAGTTTTCTGGTTAAGTGTAACTGTGACGTATGCTTCTCCACAAATAGGTATTTGTATGTCACCGTACTTCTTCAAAATCGTTTTAGATGCATGTACAGTAGTTTAGGTGTGTTTTTGAAAATCTTATCAAAAACTACCTTGGACATGACCGTCCGGGCAGCACCCGTATCCAATTCTAGAGGAACTGTAATTCCATCTAGGCCTACCTCTACAATATATGGGCCTGTATTTTCCCCACTTTGCTGCTCATAGAATAGGTACTCCACTCCAATGTTCGAAGTATTTCCCTTTTGAGGATTTATACTAGAAATGTTAAAATTAGAATTTTCACCCTTTGTTTTCTTTGAATAACACACTTTAGCTATGTGGCCTATTTTACTACAGTTTCGGCAAACTGCTTCTTTAAAAGGGCAATCTTTCTTCCAATGGTGTTTTCCACACCCTGTACATGGCTTGGAAGGCTTAGTAGAATTAGTAGGCTTAGTCATATTCGCCTCATACCTTTTATTTGCCTGTCTAGTAGGCTCGTTAGGTCTGCCAGGCCTAGAAGATTTAAAGCTATTTACGTGTTGGGCTTTACTACTATGATTTCCAAAAGCTCTAACATCTTTAGCAGCTGCTTCTCTAGCCGTAGCTATTTCTACAGCCTGACTAAAAGTTAGGTCCTGTATGGCTAATAGGGCTCTCTGGGTAGACTCCTCTTTGAGACCCATTACAAACCTATCTCTTAGCATTTCATCTAATTTGTCCCCAAATTTACACGTACGGCTATGGCTTTTTATTCCTGCAACAAACTCTGCAATGCTTTCATTTCCCGTCTGATGCCTTGAATAAAATTTGAAACGTTCATAGATGAGAACTACTCGGGGTTTGTAGTGATCGGTTAGGGCCTGTACCAATTCATTATAGGTGCAAGTTTCCGGTGCTTTAGGAGAAACTAGGTCCATAACTAAACCAAACGTTTTAGGGCCTATTATAGTTAAAAAGGTAGGTACTTTCTTAGCATCCGGAATGGAATTTGCCTCGAAAAACAACCTCACCCTAGTGGCATAAGCTTCGAAGTCCTCCCCATTGTCTTCGTAGGGGCTTATATGGCCAATCACCGACATGCTAGAGCAAAACCGAATTAGACCAACTCACGTGAAGTAGGTTAGGTTAGGTTTAAATTTGGTCTAGTTACTGAATAGTGAATTTTATTAGAGTTAGGGCTGAATAGTGAATTGTATTAGAGTTAGGGCTGAGTAAGAATTAGTTTTAGAGTTAGGGCTGAGTAGGAATTAGTTTTAGAGTTAGGGCTGAGTAGGAATTAGTTTTAGAATTAGGGCGGCGGGACCTACGCTATAGTACGGTAGCTTCCCCACACAAACAAACCAAATCGGACGACCCACTAGTCTGCATCCAATTTTCCAAACAACCACTTGAACCCAATAAGCCAAATTAACCCAATAAGCCAATTAACCCAATGAGCCAAATTTAACCCAATGAACAAAATTTAACCAAATGAGCCAAATCCCATCCTCGTCGCCAAATGTGATAGCGTGGGTAGACACCCCAGTTAGGTTACTTAGGTTCTAGCAAACAATCAAAAAGCACTTACCGGTGCGTTGAATTAGGTATTCCTTGAAGCCTACCGTTTTATTCCTGTGTCCCACAACAGCCTACCTAACTCTCTCTTACATTACCAATTTAGAAGCTATAGACATTACCCCTAACTATACTTAAGTACGAACAACTTCCTACCCGATTTGTTACCTTAGATTCATCACCTAATTTTACTCAGCACCAAAGATTAGGTCAGATAGGAAAAAACATGTCTAGGCCAGACCAAAGCAATACGAACAGCCCGTTGGTTCGTTTATGGCTTCCTCTTGCCATTCAGCTTAGATTTAGTGATATTTACTCTTTAGTGACTTTTAGACTATATACATATATATACATACACGTCACCTCAGTGAGGAAGAGGGAAATCGCTTCCACTGAGAAGTGGGGGCCTTCGGAGAGTATGGATTGTAGACGCTCGGGTATGAAGATACTGGACAAGAGGGAAACACCTGCGACGACAGGTTCGGGCATTCGACCACAGTAATAGGGGTACTGTATGGCAGGTAGGGCAGAGCAGGACTGGCGATTTAGACATAAGGTGACAACGTGTAATGCGTGTGTGTCCTAGGAGATGGGATAAAATCACTTTATGGCAGGACCGGTGGAATGAAGAGGCCCAGTATCCTAATTGTGGTTTGATCTTGTAGAGTTTGTTGCGTGTGGCCTGGTCC
Organism: Bathynomus jamesi; assembly: GCA_023014485.1. Lineage (NCBI taxonomy): Eukaryota > Metazoa > Arthropoda > Malacostraca > Isopoda > Cirolanidae > Bathynomus > Bathynomus jamesi. The sequence continues at coordinate 90,791 of JAJOZX010005972.1, forward strand.
CATTCCCGTTGCCAGATGGAGCGGAGAGTCGGGGGGAAAAAGTTGGAGAAAAGGAGTAGGCCGTCTTTGTCGTGCGGTCCACCGCCTCGTTACCTGGATGCCGACATGTGCCGGGACCCAGCAGAAGGCTATTGTCTTCTGTCGTGTCGGAAAGTTGTTAAAAAGTGGAAGGTTTGCTGGATGGTGCGGACGAGGGTGGGGGAGTAAATCTCTCGAGGGAGAGAAGTGCGCTTTGGGAAATCCGAATAAATGACAAAGGAACTTGTAGGATGGGTGCGCACAATGTCGAGGGCCTCCATAATTGCGAGGAGTTCTGAGGAAACAGGCCTCGCGGGGCAGGCTGACGCCTTGAGAAAGCGGCTGAGCTAGCTAGTATCACCGCTGCGGCGGCCGTACCAGCCTCCGAGCGGGAACCATCTGTATAAATGGGGACAGTGTCCGGGTGTTGGGTTGCGTGTTCTCGGAAGAGTGACCTGTATACCGTAGCGATCGTCGTAGTCTTTGGTAGGGCACACAGGTCCCTGCAAAACCTGATAGGGGTGAGGAGCCATGGAGGGTGGATGTTGTATGAGATGGGGATAACTGAGGAGGCGAGCATGTTGGGAAGGTCCAGGAAAGTGGACCACCAGTGAAATGCCAGCTTCGTCCCTGGGGTGGGAGTTCAAAAATCGCCGTGCATAGAAGCGAAGAGGGTAGTCTCTGCGCACGAAGGTATGTCCTCATGAGGAGCAAACCCCATCGGAGGGCGAGAGGGAGGTAATTACATTCCGCTTGGAGGCTGGGGAAGAGCGGAAGGCACCGGTGGCGAGACGGAGGCTCCTATTCAGTACAGGGTCCAAGATACAAAGGCGGGTGTTGGAGGCTGAGTCGTATACGACACTGCCATAGTCCCGCTTCGACTAGACCATGGAAGTGTAAAGGCGAAGAAGAGAGCGTCCGTCTGCGCCCCATGTGGTGTGGGAGAGTGATCTAGGAGAGCGAGGGGACGGAGGGATTGCTTCAGGTGTTTCAAATGGGGAACCCAGTTGAGCCGTCTGTCCAGAAATCGCGTGGAGGGTACAACTTCAAGAGGATCGCCGTATAACGTGACAGGCGACAGGAAGGATTGCAGGTCTTCTGCTGAAGAGCCTAACCTCTTAGAAGCTGTTTTAAGAAAAAGTGTGTGTGATCTTTCCAGGAAAGATCACGAGAAAAGGAAACGCCAAGAATGTTTAAAGAGGAAGGATTCAGTTGTGTGCTGTTGAAGGTATGAGGATAGTCGTGTGGAAGATTGTGACGAGTAGACAGATGGAAGAACTGAGTTTTTGAGGTATTGAAAGCAACAAGGTTTTCTCTGCCCAAATCTGAGATAGAAAGATCAGAATTAGGTGCTCCGTAGCCGTACTACGTGAATCATGGAGTGACTCTTGAGAGGGACGCTTTGGGAAGTGGGTGGAGAAGTGAAGAGTGGAATCATCGGCATAGGAGTGAATAGGACAGAAAGTACGAATTAAAAAAATATTTAATAAATAAAAGGAAAAGAGTGGGTGACAGGACAGAACCCTGAGGAACACCACTGTTAATAGCTTTAGGAGAACAGTGGCCATCTACAACCACAGCTATAGGTCGGCCAGAAAGGAAATTAGAGATGAAGGCACAGATAGAAGGATAGAAACCGAAGGAGGGCAGTTTGGTAATTAAAGATTTGTGCCAGACTCTATCAAAAGCTTTTGATATATGCCTAGCGCAGTAGCAAAAGTTTCACTGAAATCCCGAAAGGAGGATGACCAAGAGTCAGAGAGATATGCAAGAAGATCGTCAGTAGAGTGTCCCTTGCAGAACCCATACTGACGATCTGAAAGAAGATTGTGAGAAGTGCTTAAGAATCTTCCTATTAAGGAATTAGTTTCATATCATGTACAACTTATTCTTACACAAAGGAATAATGGAAAAAAATACAGTCAAATTGAAGCATAATAAATTTTGCAATAAGAATTACAACATAATGTAATACATTACACATTAATAATTTTTAAGCAAATTAGTTCCATATCAAGTACATCAAAGTAAATCAAGTTCCATATCATGTACATCTTACACATAGGAATAATGGAAAAATACAATGAAACTGAAGCATAATAAATTTTGCAAGCACACTATGTGAAGTTCAAAATGACTTTTTCCTGCTTTTTTCTATGGCAAATTTGTCAATGATACTGTTTGTGTCAAGGGATTGTAGGAGGTCCCCAGTGGGCCCCCAGTTACTGGTGGGCCCTAGGCCAATGGCCTATGTTGCCTATTGGAAAATCCGGCCCTGGCAATCATTCTTGCGTATGTGGACTGGGGCTCTTCTGCCGTGTCCTTTTTTACCACAATATGAACAAGGGGCATTTTTGTCTTGGGGGGGTATTTGCTTACTTCTCCTGTATGTGCGGCCTCCGCGGCATGGGAGTCCAGCAGTCGTGATGCTGAGCGCTTGCCTGCTTCCTTCGCCTCGACAAACTGAAAGACGTCTTCCAGGGTCATTTCCTGGTTACTGTTGCCGAGGAGTTCCAGTTGTATTTCCGGGTCAGCAATTCCGCGGGTAAGGACGTCGCGAAGGATGGGGTCAGTGTAATTTACGTTGTTGTTGCAGCTTGGGCATTCAACAAGAAATTTGCAGACTCCGGCCTGACCACGAAGACGGGCTCCAAAACTGCGCACAGTTTCGTCGCGGTCCTGTCGCATATTGTGTAGGGTAACCCTGGCTACCATGGTGTTCTCCTCTCGGACAGCTAGTTTCTTGATTGCAGCAAGGACTTCATCTTCGGTTTTGTTTGTTAGGCTTCCACCTGCGGATCTTGTCAAATCTTTGCGGAGTGAATCGTCGCAGCATTCAAGTAGTTGTACCACTTTGTCCCTACCAGTGATTTTTGTAGCTTCCGCATAATCTGTCCAACGCGACGTAAAATATGCCCAGTCTTCACTGGTACCTGCAGCCGAAATGGTTGGCCGTCTTACTTTCTCAACCTTTGCAGAGACTGTCGGGCTTGGGACATGGGTCGTGCAGTGGGCTGTTATAAGTGCGGCTACAATGGCTGGGTCCAGGTCTGCTGTGACATAGGTACAACCTGTGATAGGACATTCTACGGCAGGCATTGTGGATAGCGTTTGTTGAAGTTGCTTAATTAGGTTGGGGTGGTTGACAGTTGCTTGAATTTACCACGTATGTAGACTTATTTTATTATTCATGTAATTAATGAGTCATTTGTACCTAAGACCGTTGTCATAAATGAGAACCAACTCTTTGTAATCATTTATTTATTTATATAAAGTCAAACAATGACAACGGTCATCTGAAAAAGGAATAAGCATAATAAGTAATCACTTGAATTAAACATAAACATACACATAATCATTGTCCTCTAGTTGTATGGCCTTATATATTCGTGCGAGTATCAGTAGGGCGGATCGAAGATGAGGTTTTTAAACTTTTTTTCGAAATTCAAATATGGCTAGTGCGGAAAATATGTGGGTGCTATAGATAATGACTGTGCATAAATATTAGTCCTGCGAAATTATATCTTCAGGTGCCACAAAGCCGTCGAAAAAAGTGAAATATAATGATTTTCTTATATTCTGCATTAGTACAATAACTGAAACTTACTTGTTATTATTATATATTAAGTGTTCCAATTACCAAAATAGTTACTGAATTACGCAGCTCTTAGTTTATTTAGATCAATGTTCTTTTAATTAATGATCTAAATAATCCAGAACTCACCACGAGGAGGTGGCTGCGTGTCGAGCTCCACCCATGCCCTCCCAACCACTCATCCTTGCGCATGTTTTTTTCTATTAACGTTTTATTTAAACTTTATATTCAGCTTTACTTTCGAATGATGGCATTTTTTTACGTGACTGAAGTGTTGATCTTATGAAGCCATCTCGCGCGTTCAATCCAAATACTTTTGATGATGCTTCAATCACTAATTTTACCATTCTTTCTACTACTTGTGTATGACAAGGGAATTTCTCGAATGGAGGGGTACTCTTGTTTTCTATGAATTCTTCAATCTCATTTTCTGTCAGGTGTCTTGTCACAGGTGGTTCAGTGACAATGCATTTTTGCCAATTAATTAAATCAGTATAATCAGTAGCTTCAAATTGAATAACAGGTACTATGAAACGCCTCACAACTTTTTCCTTGTTTGTTTGCCTTGCTTTCTTTATTCGCCTCCACGCTAATTCTCTTATGGCGCTGCGGTCATCATGAATCATTGATGCTAGAATATTTTCTGGATTTGCAAAAAATGCATTTCTTTGTATGACAGGGTTTACAATATCCTTTACTTCGTCATTCAGTGTTCTTGTTAGTTCAATAGTTTTGAAAACATGTTTTGAGCCATTGACAAAAGACGTACTTTGCTTAATAGAAAACCACATTGGGATGTAGACCTTCATTATAAAAGAAGCAATGTTCATGAGGTTCTCAGATGGACTTACAGTTGAAACGTATAGACGAAGCAAACGATTTGCTGTAGTCAGCCATCGTAAATGTGCCATTTTGCCTGGACTACGATGAGCAAGATCTGGAGAGCAATATCCCTTTGTTATGGCCTGATGAATATCAATTAGATATTTTTGGTCGGTGCTAAGATCTTCACAGTCTACAGTTGGTTCCTCAGCATCAATCCTTTCAAACTCGACAATAGGAAGACTCTCACAGTTCTCTAATTCCCTGCCAATAGGACCGGTGAATCCGCGGGGGCCAGATGTTTTTCCATCCAGCTTTGCAACTAAATGGCGTAATGGCAATTCATTGGCATGGAGCTGGCACACTAAATGTTGAACTGGCTTCTTCAGCTTCAATTCTATAAGCCTTATAACGCCTCCCTTTTCTCCAGTGTTGACTGCTGCACCATCGCATCCAATGGCAACAAGGTTTTCCAGGTTCATGTCATTATTTCCAATATACTCAAACATTCCTTTACATATTTCTTCAGCTGATCCAGAATTCACAGAATAATGGCCCAAATAATCTGAACCAGGTTCTCTCACTAAAGTGATATGTTCTTCTGTTACCTTCTTCTGATATACTTTGGACTCTTTTTTTTCTTGGAAGAGTGTAGAATCTTTTCGACCATCAAAATAGATTCCTCTGATTGGGACCTGATTTTGATCTTTCATAATTTCTGATCTCTTCTTTTGTCTTTCTCTTCTGATTTTACTCCTATCCACTACTTCAGATGTATTGTCAATAGAAACTTCTCCAATATCTTGCAATACTGCACTAACAATGAATGCTGCAGCTCGATCTGAAACTGCAGTCCTGTCACAAGCAGTAGCCACTGAAGGTAGATTTGTAGTTTTCCTTTTCTTGAATAATTGTTCTTCAGGTTGTTCGAGCTTTCTCTTCGAGCTAACTGGCTCTGGAAATGTATCGTCTGATATTTCGCCAGATTCACTTTCACTATTTGATGTCGATGATGATAATTCAACATTTGTATCCTGCAATTTCTCCTGTGAAGATTCTTTGGTGAGCCTCACAGCTTCTTTTTGCTTTCTTAGCAACGTAGATGCTTTTTTCTTTGAGAGTGTAATATCTACTCTATCAATAAACAGTTTTCTTTCACTCCTTTGATCTAAGAGGAACGTCACTTCTTCCTTTGGAACCGTTTTTTTCTTTGGGACAAGAACATTGTGTTAGTACTTTGCACTTGCACGCTGCAATGTCAAAAAGTTTCGTGTGTGCTTCTTTTTTGAACATATCAATCTTTGCTTTGTAAGTTTCAGAATTTTTCTGCTTTGGTATGGCTTCATAATGACACGATACTTTTCGTGGTAGCTTCTGAACATTGTTTCAATTCGCCTGTCTGACAGAATTGGGACGGAAGCACTTTCCAAAATTGTTTTCAATTTATCAACAACTTGTTCTAATATTTGAGATATTGAAGGATCTTTATTAGTATTCTGTTTCAAATCGTTTCTTACAAACAAGTAATATTTAAAAACTCCTTCGTATGTAGGAAGATTCCTGTGCCACAAATCTTCCCCCATACCAAACATGGGGCACTCAGTTGAGGCCCTGGTTGATTTTGCACAAACTCGAGACATTTTGAAAGTATACAAATCTGAAAAAGAAAGAGCTAATATCAATTATACGTTAATTTCAGTTAATAGTACATGGCAAACTTAGGGCAACACAATACAGAAATGCAAAATATATAAGAAATATAGTTTAGACTATCTGAGTAACGCCAACAACAGAACACCCACCTGCTACGAGAGCGACAGCTACACTGAACCGAGGTACTCACGTGACAGCTGAGTGAGCTGACTATAGAAAACTGTTTTTAGAGAATAGAAACTTTTTTAAAGGTTGACTGAGCTATTTTTATACAAGTGTGAATAAATTCTTGTCTATTGTGCATCGTGGACTCTTCTGTAATTATTGGTTAAAATCTGCTTTTTTCAATTTTTTTCAATATTGAAGGTCATTGTGACACCTGAAGATATTAATGTTATGATTTTAAATTTATACCAGCTTATTTCCTCACTACTCCACACATTTTCACACTAGCCAATTTGAAAATTCGAAAAATGAGTTTTTCACTCCGCCCTAAGTATCAGTATAGCACTTTTTTTACATAAAAGAACCAATGAGAAAGAAATATAGTGCAACGTTTTCGAGTGGAATGGCTCACCATCTCCACATGTGGTGACTTTTTGGCTTCATTTTGAAGTGGTTTAGCTACTTCATTTTGGCTACTATATTGGAAATTTTAGTGATATTTTAGCTACTGCACATCTGGCTACTTTGTGGCTACTTTTTTAAGTGAATTTAGCGACATTTTGTGTGCCTGGGTTGGCAACCCTGAATATATCTCATGGTAAACATGGTTACAATTTTTGTAGTGTGCACCAGGGTTGCCAACTGGTATTTTTCAGTACCAAATCAGGGCAAATCTGGTATTAAAAAAACAATTTGGTCACGGGAAAATATATTTGGTCGTTTGGTATTAAAACAGGATGAGTTTGGTATTATTTACAAATGAATGTAAAATAAATTGTGGAATTAAAATTTTAGCTCAAACAGATCCCTAGTAGCACAAAACCTCGGGCCGATGTTGGGTACACATGTCAACTGTCAGTGTATGAAACATTTGGCAACCCCGCCATACACCAAACTCTGCATACTATCATACTATGCCGAGTCTGGTGTTTTGCAGGGATGCCAAATGTTTAAAAAATACTGGAGATTTCCAGTAATCTTAAAAAACAAGACAAAGTAAATTTCATCTAATTCCAACGTTCAATAAGGCACAAATTTCACTGGCGGCCCTTCTTGCCCGCTCAGCGTTTTCGCTCAAACTAGGCAAGGCCGCACTGCTCGAATTTGAAATTGAAGAGTTAGAAATAGATGCACTCTATGATTAATAATTAAAAATACCAAACATCATACATATACGGTAAGTCGGTATCTCGCTTCGCTCTCATGTATAGGCCTAAATCATTTTATATGTATATTAGATAAGATTTGGTAATAAATTATATGATTTGGTACTAAATACATTACAATCTGGTATTGATGTGCCAGTCGGACTTGGCAACCCTGGTGTGCACGATGGGCTCCTTTGGTCAATTGGGTGGCTTCAATGTTAATATAAACAAACCACAAATACAGTTACATGCAAAATTAAGATACAATTGATCCCTGCAAATTGCAGATTTTTGTCACACATCTACTAGCTGTATATTAACTTTAAATCTTTTGAACCTGTGGATCATTCTTCAATACCACAGGGGTAAATTACCCAAATGGGGTAAATTTAAAACTTTTGGGGGTAATGCGTGCGGTATGAGAGACACTTTGTGCCGATATTTTTTTTGTATATTTTTATTTTATTTTGTTACATAAATGTGGCGTTATTCTAAATTTTAGAATATTACGAATTTACGTCCTGATTACGTCCTCAAATATATTTTGGGGTAATACCCAAAAAAGTTCGCCGACCACTGCTCCAGATCATGGGTCGGGGAACTTTTTTGGGTATTACCCAAAAAATCTATTTGAGTAAAATGAAATTACCCCCAGACTTCAAAGTAAACAAAAACAAGCCAATTGCTCTTAAAATTGTTGCATATGGTATACAAAAAATTCAAATTCAAAAAATGCTTATTGGACCCATTATTATGGAGAAATAAAAAAAAGCCACACATGCTGGCATAAGAATAGCACACAAACAAAATTAGTAAAAAGGATTGAAGAACTGAAGAATTTCATTCAAAACATCTCCACTTCAGGTTTTGGAAAAATGATGCTGTTTCATTTTTGATACAACATCAAATTCAGGACGTAAATTCGTAATATTCTAATATTTAGAATAATGCCACATTTATGTAACAAAATAAAATAAAAATATACGAAAAAAATATCAGCACAAAGTGTCAAGCACTAAAAGCACCTCTTCGTTTCATGATACCATACACACGACTGAGGCTCTGAGCCTCTGAGGGAAGTGTCTCTCATACCACACGCATTACCCCCAAAATTTTTAAATTTACCCCATTTGGGGTAATTTATCACTGTTCCCTGACCTCTGCTCTAGAGAGCTTTCCAAACTGTGTCGCGACACATTAGTGTTTTTTGTATTTTCAAAATTTTGATTTTTCTATCAATAAAATCGGCTACAAGATAAACCACCTACTGAAAAATTATCTGATATTTGATAACAAAAATTAATTAATGTGTCGTGAAAATTTTTATGCTTAAATAGTTTGTCGCCAATGTGAAAAGTTTGGAAAGCTCTGCTCTAGAGGATAGTAGTCGCTGCTTGTCTACTGCTTACACATTTTGGAATTGTTTTTTGACTGGTATAAGATCACTCTGGTGTTACCTGTACTTGTTTGTACAGGCCTAGCTTAGCTTATTCTGATACTCTAGCCTAACCACAAGGTAAGACTCCCAATTGACCTAACCTGAGTAACTATTTTGATATAACTTGATAGTATCAAAGTTGGTGAGTCGACAAAATTTTTAAGCCTAGAACCTAACTTAGGAACATAGCCTACCCTACAAAAATAGGTTTTGACAGTGACTGTAAAGTTTGTAAAAAGGAAGTTAAGAGTAAAGATAGAGCTATTGCATGTGATATATATAAAGGTATAAATGCTGCTTCTAAGCTTAATGTCAACTTGATGTGGTTTTGTGACAAGTGTAGTATTGTAATAAAAATTTTTAATAATTCCAGAGGGTCTATTAGTGAGGGAGAGGCCAGGCCAACTTATAGAGATACTGCATGCAAAAAAAAACTTCACTTTTTTCTACGTGAAGGTCAAAATATGAAAATAAAAACCCCACTCTAATAGACAGAGTTTATTTCCACGACAGTTTCGACGCCCACTGGCATCCTTCTCAGGTGGATACAGAAACACGAATGAACCAAAACAAGAGGGAAAAACAGTCCAGGGACCGACCGTTAAGAAATTCGCACCTAGGTTAGATCCCATTCTCCCGACACCGGAAGGGCATTTTCATTAAGTACATTCGCGCAAATTTAAAACTACAGTATCTTCCTGTTCTAAACATACAGATTCTATTATATTTTTCTTACATAATTATTGAATTTATTATTAATTTTATTACATTTAATATTGCATAATTATTTATTACAGAAATTATAAATTTATTATTACATTGGTTATTACATTATTGTTTATTATACAGAACTTATAAACCGAAAAGCGAATGAAAAAGCCGATTAGGAAACAATCCAGAGAAATTCGCACCTAGGTTAGATACCATTCTCCCGACACTGGAAGGGCATTTTATTACAGGGTCCGCTTATAAGTACATTCCCACAAATTAAAACTATCTTCTTGTTCTATACATACAGATTCTAATATTTTGACATAATTACTGCATTTATTATTACATTTACATTTTTTTTAACATTTATTATTATTACCTTTACCCTAATTATTAAATTTATAATATTACCTTTATTATTACATCTGTTGCATTTATATTTATTTCCACATTTATTACTTCCATTATTACATTTACTAAAGGCGAGTAAGGAAACATTCCAATCCAGAGACATTTAAGAAATTCACACTTAGGTTCGAACACGTTCCCACGACTCCGTAAGGGATTTTTTGACCAAGAATCTCATTAAAGGGTCTAACTTATAAGTACCTTCGCAAAATTAAATTATCTACTTTTTCTATACACACAGATTCTATTATTTTTCTTTTGACATAATTATTACATTTATAAAGTACCTTACTTGATTCCCAATCTATAGCATGATTATTTTGGCTGGCGTGATAAAAAAATGGCATTATTAGTATTACAACTTCTGAAGGCATATTTGTGTTCTTTAATACGGGTTTCAATACTTCTTCCAGTTTCTCCCACGTATACTAAATCACAACTTTTACAGGGAATGCTGTAGACACAAGCTTGTTCCTCTTTTGCCACGTTATTCCTAACCAATTTACTTTTCACGGTAGACGAATATTTGAACGCCAAAGCAAACTTAAAATCTTTCGTCAACGGTTTTACTCTTTCTAAGCCGGCAATGTAAGGCAAACTCACATATTGTTTTTGGTTAACTGAAGGTTCCCGAGGGGCATAAAAAGATTTTCTGGCTTTAAAATACGCCTTTTTGATAAACCACTCGGGATATTTTAAATCCTTAAAATGTTCCAAATCTTTGAATTTTCCGGGTCCAGCAAATGTGGGCTACAAATCCTGAGTGCTCTTAGAAACATGGAAGAAATAATTGAGCTTTTAACCCCTTCATCATGATATGAAAAATAATGAATGTACGAATTACAATGAGTAGGTTTTCTATAAACCGTGAAATTGGGCTTTCCGCTTTCGTTAATGACCAAAACATCTAGAAAAGGTAATTGTTTGTCGTTCTCCCATTCATATTTAAATTTAATAGAGGGAACAAGATTATTTAATGACTGAAAGAAAGTGTCAAAGTTGTTCCAGCGGTCAGGCCAAAATGAGAAAATATCATCTACATAACGAAACCAAATTAGATTCCTGGGACATTGTTTGCAACAATTCCGACTCATAGTATTCCATGTATAATGTACTCAGTATTGGGGATAAAGGAGACCCCATTCCCATACCAAAACGTTGCAAATAAAATTCTTCACCGAAGGAGAAGGCATTATTGGTGACACAGAGTTTTATCAGTTCTAAAAATACAGATGTTGGCATGCCTAGTTCTACGTTACATGTTGGCAATTTTCTATCTAAAAAACTAAGTACATCATCAATGGGAACTTTCGTAAACAAGGACTCAACGTCAAAACTGATCATTCTTCCCCGTTTTAACTCTAAGGACATAACTTTGTTAATAAAGTCACAGGAATTAGTGATGTGCGAGCCTGAAAATTTACCAACTAATGGGGATAATTTATCTGCAAGAAATTTAGATAACCTGTAACTAAAGGAACCCCTGTGTGAAATAATGGGACGGAGTGGTATATTAATCTTATGGGTTTTGGGTAGGCCGTAAATGTGGGGGAGTTTGGGGTTAATCTGTAGAAATCTTTTAGGATCAATCGCCGGGACATCTTTTAATAAGTTCCTGATGGTTTTGTTGAATTCGGCAGAAAGACGCTTTAGGGGGGACGATCTCACTTTGGCGTAGGTGAATTCATCACTAAGTAACGCTTCCATTTTTTGTTTATAATCACACTTGTCCAAAATAACCACAGTGTTACTTTTGTCCGCTTTAGTGACAAATATTGCTTCATTCTTCCTGAGCTTGTCTAAAGCTAACCGGAATCTTTTGGGAATAGAGTCCAATGGGTTGAAATGTTCCAGAAACTTGCTCAGAATCAAACCATTTAAACACGGAATATCCACCCTGGAATTAAGTCGTTGTTCAGTGCGTCTAGTCTCCACGTGTTTAGTGGAGCAAGTGTGCCCGAAGTCCTTGATACCGTTTACCTTCAGGAAGGACCATACACCGTTTCCGAATTTTGCCAGGGAAATTTTGAAGGAACGTATTCCGTGTGTTAAAAGAGAAATTGACCATACGTATTTCAAACTAAGAAATTGTCTACGCGTCCTTAAGTCGCATGTGTCGTGTGAACTACTTGTGGCGCTGTTTGAAACTGCAGATTATAAATGCGACGTGGAGACTAGACGCACTGAACAACGACTTAACAGAAAGCTATCCTCTTTATGTGATGAAAGTGCTTGGTCAAAGTGTGCGGTGGAAGGTTCCGTTTTAAATTTATCGACATATGTCTTATCCAAATCCGAAAAGGAAGTTCTTAATTTAGGGCTGTCGTTTGCCCTTAAACCCGATAAAAACATTGTTTTAGATTTTGTGTCTTCCGTAGTTAATTCCAGGGTGGATATTCCGTGTTTAAATGGTTTGATTCTGAGCAAGTTTCTGGAACATTTCAACTCATTGGACTCTATTCCCAAAAGATTCCGGTTAGCTTTAGACAAGCTCAGGAAGAATGAAGCAATATTTGTCACTAAAGCGGACAAAAGTAACACTGTGGTTATTTTGGACAAGTGTGATTATAAACAAAAAATGGAAGCGTTACTTAGTGATGAATTCACCTACGCCAAAGTGAGATCGTCCCCCCTAAAGCGTCTTTCTGCCGAATTCAACAAAACCATCAGGAACTTATTAAAAGATGTCCCGGCGATTGATCCTAAAAGATTTCTACAGATTAACCCCAAACTCCCAAACATTTACGGCCTACCCAAAACCCATAAGATTAATATACCACTCCGTCCCATTATTTCACACAGGGGTTCCTTTAGTTCAGGGGTGCAGTGCCAATTTTATAGGTGCCGGAGCTCTGGTGGGCCTGACAAAAGCCTGCCATTTCCTATCCTGTTTCTATATATGCCACACGATGACTAAGTATTTCGTGTTTGCACTCACTAATTATCATAAAATAAATATAATTATCAAGCAAATAAAGAAAAAAGAGCAATCATGTATTTTATCAATTTAAGATGTTAAAACTACTTACTGCTTACCAAATACCACCAGTTGGAAGTTTCACAATAATTTCCACAAAGGGTCAGGCGTGATATGTTTTCGGGGGTCTGAAGCAACTCTTGTCCTGGTGTCATCTGCCGATCTGTGGTACCGCAGCCATGATATGGCATATGGCTCAGGATTCCACTGAACTAGAGGAGGTCCATGTAGTTTAACAAACATAAGCGCTGATACATGATTTATGAGAATTCTTGAGCGTGTTGTTGTTATTATCAAGTTCATGTGACTGAATCCCCTCTCACACTCAGCAGTACTAATAGGAATAACTTGTGAACAGCTCAGTAATGGGTGTAAATCTTGGGGGATGCGGCGCCCATGATCTTCCACATAGTCTCTAAAGGCATTTAGTACAGAGTAAGAAGAAAGCTTAAACCTCTTACAGAGAGATGAGATTTCAGCTTCTCCGTAATTAGGTGGTATTTCATCAGGCCAGTAGTCTTTTTCAAAGACATACATTTCATTTAGCAGTGATTTATACATACTTTGAGGTTCAGAAGTTTGAGAACCTTTCATGGATGTTGTCGTGAACATACGGTGCTGCAAATTGTTCACAAGACTAGTAAGAAACTGTTGATATATAATTAATGGAGACAATTTTTTTGTTGCTTGTTATGGTAATTCCTCCAAACTTCCTCTTGCAGAGGTGCCGGAGCGGCGCTCCGGCACGCTCCGGCAGCACTGCACCCCTGCTTTAGTTACAGGTTATCTAAATTTCTTGCAGATAAATTATCCCCATTAGTTGGTAAATCTTCAGGCTCGCACATCACTAATTCCTGTGACTTTATTAACAAAGTTATGTCCTTAGATTTAAAACGGGGAAGAATGATCAGTTTTGACGTTGAGTCCTTGTTTACGAAAGTTCCCATTGATGATGTACTTAGTTTTTTAGATAGAAAATTGCCAACATGTAACGTAGAACTAGGCATGCCCACATCTGTATTTTTAGAACTGATAAAACTCTGTGTCACCAATAATGCCTTCTCCTTCGGTGAAGAATTTTATTTGCAACGTTTTGGTATGGGAATGGGGTCTCCTTTATCCCCAATACTGAGTACATTATACATGGAATACTATGAGTCGGAATTGTTGCAAACAATATGTCCCAGGAATCTAATTTGGTTTCGTTATGTAGATGATATTTTCTCATTTTGGCCTGACCACTGGAACAACTTTGACACTTTCTTTCAGTCATTAAATAATCTTGTTCCCTCTATTAAATTTAAATATGAATGGGAAAACGACAAACAATTACCTTTTCTAGATGTTTTGGTCATTAACGAAAGCGGAAAGCCCAATTTCACGGTTTATAGAAAACCTACTCATTGTAATTCGTACATTCATTATTTTTCATATCATCATGAAGGGGTTAAAAGCTCAATTATTTCTTCCATGTTTCTAAGAGCACTCAGGATTTGTAGCCCACATTTGCTGGACCCGGAAAATTCAAAGATTTGGAACATTTTTAAGGATTTAAAATATCCCGAGTGGTTTATCAGAAAGGCGTATTTTAAAGCCAGAAAATCTTTTTATGCCCCTCGGGAACCTTCAGTTAACCAAAAACAATATGTGAGTTTGCCTTACATTGCCGGCTTAGAAAGAGTAAAACCGTTGACGAAAGATTTTAAGTTTGCTTTGGCGTTCAAATATTCGTCTACCGTGAAAAGTAAATTGGTTAGGAATAACGTGGCAAAAGAGGAACAAACCTGTGTCTACAGCATTCCCTGTAAAAGTTGTGATTTAGTATACGTGGGAAAAACTGGAAGAAGTATTGAAACCCGTATTAAAGAACACAAATATGCCTTCAGAAGTTGTAATACTAATAATGCCATTTTTTTATCACGCCAGCCAAAATAATCATGCTATAGATTGGGAATCAAGTAAGGTACTTTATAAATGTAATAATTATGTCAAAAGAAAAATAATAGAATCTGTGTGTATAGAAAAAGTAGATAATTTTAATTTGTGCGAAGGTACTTATAAGTTAGACCCTTTAATGAGATTCTTGGTCAAAAAATCCCTTACGGAGTCGTGGGAACGTGTTCGAACCTAAGTGTGAATTTCTTAAATGTCTCTGGATTGGAATGTTTCCTTACTCGCCTTTAGTAAATGTAATAATGGAAGTAATAAATGTGGAAATAAATATAAATGCAACAGATGTAATAATAAAGGTAATATTATAAATTTAATAATTAGGGTAAAGGTAATAATAATAAATGTTAAAAAAAATGTAAATGTAATAATAAATGCAGTAATTATGTCAAAATATTAGAATCTGTATGTATAGAACAAGAAGATAGTTTTAATTTGTGGGAATGTACTTATGAGCGGACCCTGTAATAAAATGCCCTTCCAGTGTCGGGAGAACGGTATCTAACCTAGGTGCGAATTTCTCTGGATTGTTTCCTAATCGGCTTTTTTCATTCGCTTTTCGGTTTATAAGTTCTGTATAATAAACAATAATGTAATAACCAATGTAATAATAAATTTATAATTTCTGTAATAAATAATTATGCAATATTAAATGTAATAAAATTAATAATAAATTCAATAATTATGTAAGAAAAATATAATAGAATCTGTATGTTTAGAACAGGAAGATACTGTAGTTTTAAATTTGCGCGAATGTACTTAATGAAAATGCCCTTCCGGTGTCGGGAGAATGGGATCTAACCTAGGTGCGAATTTCTTAACGGTCGGTCCCTGGACTGTTTTTCCCTCTTGTTTTGGTTCATTCGTGTTTCTGTATCCACCCGAGAAGGATGCCAGTGGGCGTCGAAACTGTCGTGGAAATAAACTCTGTCTATTAGACTGGGTTTTTATTTTCATAGAGATACTGCAATTGAGCCTAAATCTAGTGAAGTAGCAGTTCAAGTAAACTTAAATGTTCCTATACCTCATAGTGAGCCTAGGCCTAGATATTCTCAGACAATTCCTGAAAATGATGAGTGGACTAAACCTAGGAAAACCTGGAAAGCTAGAATTCAAGAGCCAAGGAAAAGTGTTCTTATAGAACTAACCAATCAATTTTATACTTTCTCGCTGGTCCAGGATCAAGATGAGAAAGCTGAAGAAAGTAGGTGTATAAAACAAAATGTTAGCAATAATAATCCAGACTCATATAAACCCAGGCACTCTAAAGCTATAGGTGTGTTTGAACCAGCATCCATTATAGGTGACTCTCAAGTGAGGGGCCTAGGATCTAAATTACCTAGAGGTAGCATAGCTTACTGTTATCCAGGTGCAGGGATAAATAGAATTAGTAATAAAATTATAGAAAAAGGATCTGGTATTGACCTAACTGTACCAAAGAATATGGTTATACATGTAGGCGGAAATGATATAAAGGGTAAGCACTCCGAAGAAATCATGGAGTCATATAAACAGCTATTAACAAAGTTAAAGGAACGAAGACCTAACCTTAAAATATTTGTCGCAGGTATAATTCCCAGGATACATGAGAATAATAAGTGGTACTCACAAGCATTATATATAAATAGTAGGCTTAAGACACTATGTCAGAGCATGGAAATTATATATATCGAACTGTGGAATAAATTTTACAAAAAAAGAGAGTTTGGTAAATATGGATATTATGGCCTCCACCCAATTTTGATGCCAAAATACATTTTCCTAGTAGTGTATGATGTGCTTTGTTCAAATCTGGTCTTCATTTTATATGGAAATGAACCAATCAAAAGTTATGAGACTTTAAATTTTTAACATATTTTGGTTTATTTCCCCCATAAAATGAAGGCCAGATTTTAACATTGCACATCAAATACTACTAGAAAAATGCATTCCAGTGTCCAAATTGCTAGAGAACCTACCTAACCTAACCAACCTAACCTAACCTAACCCTAATATCAATGGAATCATAAAGATCCACACTCTCTGCATTTAAAATACAACTGTACCACACCATGTTTAACAAAAATTTTTACAGCAGAATTATCACTATTGTTAATTTCCATAATAACATCTTCGAAATACATTTCACATCCTCTACACGCCATATTGGAAAATCAACTGATGAAAAAATAGAAAACACGATACCTCATTTTTTGTTTTTTTCCACCCAAATAGATGTACTTATGATGATGTCATTCAAAAAATGGAGTTACGAAAATAATTTCTTTAAAAGCCTATAACATTATAAATACGCAATTGCACAAATAATAACCTATACCATTAGACTCCTAAAATTATGCTGAAACGTTTGATAATAGCCAGTATTGTCAACTTGGTGGAGGCTGTAATATCCATATTTACGAGA
The DNA here is from genome assembly GCA_023014485.1 of Bathynomus jamesi. Taxonomy (NCBI): domain Eukaryota; kingdom Metazoa; phylum Arthropoda; class Malacostraca; order Isopoda; family Cirolanidae; genus Bathynomus; species Bathynomus jamesi. Next base: position 108,080 of record JAJOZX010005972.1, read on the forward strand.
GTTCTATAACGGAGATGGAATTCACCTTAATAGTAAAGGAACTGATTTACTCTCAAAGATTGTATCATATAATTGACTAAAAACTAAAGGAATAGGCCAAATTAGTACAAATACCAATACTCTTGATAACAATAAACTAATAAAAAATATAATCAAAACTCAAAAGAAAAAGGTCAACAAAGAAAGTAAAAGAGATGCAAATAATATACCATCACAGAACAAGAACCAGACTAAATTACAAGCAAAATATTCCAAGGGTTCTTTGTCATTTTTCTATGTAAATGCAAGAAGTATCCAAGATAAAATAAATGAATTCAAGGCATACATAGGTCTTGAAAATCCTGATGTTATGATTGTCACTGAAACTTGGACAAAATTCAGTACGATACCAAATAGGTTATTTAGTGAGAGAGAATACCATTACTTATGAAATTGATGGCTATGAACTTTTTTATTATGAACGTAAATATTCAGAGGGTGGCAGAGTATTTATTTATGCCAAGACAAATCTGAATCCAGTTGAAGTTACCTCTGTTAAAGAGGAAATAGTTGAATCTGTATGGATAGATATTGGGCATAAAAATGCCAGGAAAATCAGGATAGGGGGTATTTATAGACCACCTGAGGGATGTTCAGTTGGAGGAATCCCCAAAAGTAGAGAAGAAAATAAGTATGTAGAAAATGAACTTATTGATGAAATAAATAAAGCAATGACAAGCAATATTATTATTGTTGGAGATTTCAATTATAGGTATATAGACTGGGAAATATTACAAACACCAGAAAGTAATGAGAGATTCTTAGACTGTATAATTGAGAATGGTTTAACCCAGTTAGTAAAGGAGCCAACCAGGGCCGATGCCATTCTAGATTTAATTCTAATAAATAATCCAGATACCTTCCAGGATATCTCGGTTTCAGAAACACTAGGTTCAGGTGATCATTGTATCCTTCGGTTTAATATTGTTTGTAATTCAAGACCTAGTGAAAATAAAGTAGAAGTTCCAGATTTTAAAAGAGGAAATATAAATGGACTAGTAAATGATCTGTGTCTAATAAATTGGACAGATATTCTACAGCCTGAACAGACAGTAACTAGTATGTGGGAAAAATTTAAAAGTATAATAATGAACATACAAAGGAAGCATATCCCACAGTGTAAAATCAGAACTGGAAAAAATAAACAACCTTGGATAAACTGCAATGTAAAAAGAGCAATCGGAGAAAAAACAAAAGCATTTCATAAATTCAAAAGAACTAAAAATGGCACAGACTCCAAAATATATAAAAGTAAAAGAAGCATTTGCAAGAAAGTAATTAGAGAGAGCAAATGAGACCTGGAAAAAAGCCGAGCCAAGAATTCAAAAAACAATCCTAAGAAGTTTTTCAGTCACTTCAATTTGAAAAGTAGAGTGGAAAGGAAAATTGGCCCCCTCCATATAGATGATAAAACTATAGATGATGATCTTGAAATAACTGAAGAACTAAACAAATACTTCTCATCAGTATTCACAAATGAAAATTTAAATAATATTCCTGATCTTATACTACCAGGACAAGATAGAGAAATAAATGAATTAAGGGTAACAAAACTAGATATCCTAAAAGCAATAGATAAATTAAAAATGGAAAAATCTCCAGGGCCAGATGAAATGCATCCAATAGTCATAAAAGCTGCCAAAAAGAATATAGCACAGGCACTAGAAATTATTTTTAATAAATCATTGATATGTACTGAAATTCCAGAGGATTGGAAGAAAGCAAATGTGGCTCCAATCTTTAAAAAAGGAAATAGAAACTTGGCAAAAAACTACAGACCCATCAGCCTCACCTCCATTATTTGCAAATTACTCGAAAGTATCATTAGAGGTAAAGTTACTGAGTTCCTTGAAGAGTGCAACCTTATAAATGATAGCCAGCATGGCTTTCAAAATGGAAGGTCCTGTCTAACCAACTTGATTGAATTTTATGATGGAGTCCTATTGCATTTGGACAATAAAGAGCCAGTAGATATAGTATACTTAGATTTTGCAAAGGCATTTGATACTGTTCCTCATGCAAGATTGTTGGTAAAAGTTAGAGCCCATGGTATAAGAGGTCATATAGCTGATTGGATAGAAGAATGGCTGAGAAATAGAAAAGAGAGAGTTCATCTAAATGGAAATAAGTCTACTTGGAGACCCGTATTGAGCGGAGTCCCACAGGGGTCTGTTCTGGGACCTCTGCTTTTTGTTGTCTATATAAATGATCTAGAGAAGGGCCTATCCTATAAAACCTCAAAATTTGCTGATGATACAAAATTAGGCCATAATGTTAAGTCAGTAGCAGGAGCAATGCCAATACAAAAAGACTTAGACAGAGTAACAGCCTGGGCAGATAAGTGGGAGATGAAATTTAATGTTGATAAGTGCAAGGTTATGCATATTGGGCCAAAAAATCCAGAATTTGAATACAATATGAATGGACTTTGGATTAAAAATGATGATAAAGAGAAAGACTTGGGTGTCGCTGTGACAAATGAACTTAAACCCTGAAATCACTGTATGGTAATCAGAAATAAAGCAAATGCTAGACTCAATCTCATGCAGAGACACATTGAATACAAATCACCCAATATTATAAAGCAACTTTACATTTCATATGTGAGACCCCTCCTCGAATACTGCATTCAATTTAATAGTCCCTATTTGATACAAGATATTGAAAAACTGGAAAAAGTACAGAAACGAGCAACAAGAATGATCCCATCTCTAAGACAATTGACATATAAGGAAAGACTGGCATATCTAAGCATGTTCTCATTAAAAAGGAGGTGGTTAAGGGGTGATATGATAGAGGTGTATAAAATGATAAAAGGGTTGGATAAGATAGATTTTGAGTCTCTTCATTAAAGATCACAATAATCAGACTAGAGGTCATAGTATGAAATTATTTAAGCCAAGATGTAGAACAAATTTAAGAAAACATAGTTTTACAAACAGAGTAATTAAATTTTGGAACAGTCTGACAGAAGAAGTGGTGACTTCAGATACACTTGATTCTTTCAAAAGAAGGTTGGATAGTTTGATGTCTGCAAGGGACATCTGGTGATGGTGTTTAAGCCCATTTTCATTGCATGAATGGTACTAGTTTATTTCATATATATTATGTGCATTTGGGTGATAGATCCCACAGCTCAACACAGGTGTTGTGGGATATAGGGAGGCAGCATCTTGGGTTAGGGGTACTCTCTGTCCTTACACACCCTATTTAAAGAGATTCCTCTGCCGAGTGGTGCCCCCCATAGTACTGTGAGGTATTGAAAAACTCATGATCTTCACTTGCCCCATAAACACCTTTAAATGGGAGACCCAAAATGGGTGCACACACATTTCTACATTACTGTACAGTCTTTACAGCTACACCTACACTTTTCCTCCTAAGTATATATATTGTAATGTATATGGATGTAAATTGTGACTTGGTCCGCAATTGATATGGACGTGACTTAATTTTGGTTGGCACGGTACTGGTATTGATGGGTACTATAATGAAATTGACTGGATTCTTTGGATCTGATATATTTGCATGTCAGTTATAAATAGATATAGTGTGTAACATATTTGTGGATAGTAGCCTATTATGACTTTGATCCTCTGGATCCAGAGATTCTATCTTTAGTTTGAAATTGATAATTAATTAGTTTTAAATTTATACTTAATTGGTTTTGTAAAAATTGGTTATTGCCAATGTACAGGTATTTTTTACATAGTGGAGCCACCTCGATGGGCCGAAGTGGCCCCTAGTGTGCCCACTATAAAAATTTCTTATGTTCTTATGACTGGTATCACGTAAGCTGCAAAGGCCTTACAAATGATATATATATAAAGGTATAAATGCTGCTTCTAAGCTTAATATCAACTTGATGTGGTTTTGTGACAAGTGTAGTACTGTAATAAAAAATTTGGTTCTTTTGCATTATCCTCCCAACACTAATTTTTTTATATATTGTTGGTTTGGTTTTGGTACTTTATTTTCCTTCCAGGTAATTTTTTACTATCAGTCTGGTCTCTGGAAACTGAAAATAAAGTTTACCATAAGACTCTCTACATTTTCTTAAACAACTTTTATTAAATACAATATGAAGGCAAATGCCGATTAAAGCTATAAAATTAATGTTAAGAAATTATTTTTTGAGCGATAAAATTGCGGATCATGTTTTTGGGAGTGATAAATTGGCTGATCCCACAAAGGTTAGGAAGGTACTGCTAACAAAATTGGGGGGTTTGACCTGAACTCATAAGATTTTAGTGTCACGATGGCGTCAGTTTGCGATGGTTGTAATTATTCACTGTGCTTAACTTCATGCAAATTTTTTGATGATGAAGAGGCTGCATTTAATTTTTATGTAGAACACGGTGTATTGCTAAAAGAATTTATTTGCCCTAAGAAAAACAAGGAAGGTATTGTTTGTGGTAATAAGTGTGTGTTTGATAAAAACTGAAAAGCATTTCGTTGCCATAGGTCGGTGTGTGATAAGAAACGGAGAAGGGGAACATGCAAGGTTTTAGGTAGGTTAGGTTAGTATAGTTTTTCGGTATATATAATATATACAGTGCCCGCGAAAAGTATCCGATCACCCTTGAAATTTGTATTTTTTACATAAAAAACAATGTTTAAGTGTATACTAACCTTATATTAGTATTTTGTCATCTGTCCTTTGGTTTGGATGACTTGTTCTAGACGTTTTGGCATGGATTTAATCAAGTTTTGACAAACTTCCACTGATATTTCCTTGCACCATACCTTTTTGATGGCCTCTTGTAATTTTTCGACTGAGCCAGTGTCGTGGCATTCAACCTTATTTTTTATTATTAGCCACAGATTTTCTATCGGATTGAGATCTGGACTATTACCAGGCCAATCCAAAATATCAAATTTATTGTCAGTAATCCATTTTGTCACTATTTTGGCCCTGTGACATGGTGCACCATCATGCATGTATGTTTTTGTCCTTTGGATTGCCATTGCCATTAGAAGTTTATCCTGTAGCATTGCTAAATACCGTGCACCATTCATAGTTGTGTTCTTCGGAAGAAAATATAAGTTTCCACGCCCATAGTAACCGAAACAACCCCAAACCATCACACTTGGAGGGTGTTTCATTGTCTTTAGGGTGTATTTAGGGTCCATCCTATTTGAGCCAATAGGCCGGCGAACCTTTTTTGGACAACTTCTGAATGTCAAAAATGTCGACTCATCGCTAAATAAAACCTTCTTCCAGTCATCAACAGTCCAATGAATGTATTTTTTACAAAATGCGACACGTTTTTTACGCATTTTTTCATTAATGAACGGTTTCTTAGCAGCATGGCGAGATGGTAATCCGAGTTCTTTTTGGAGCCGCTCCTGGATAGTTCATTCAGAAACACCAGATAACAAATTATTCATATTAAATTTTATTTCTTTCGCAGTTATTGTTGGGTTTTTCAATACTAAACGTTTCATAAGTTTGTCTGTTCGCGAATTTGTTTTTCTCGGTCTGCCAGATCGTTTTTTAGGGACTGGCGTGGTTAGGCCACCATTGTTCTTAGCCCGTGAAACCCATAAATTAACGGTACTTTGGGATATGTTTAATTCCTTAGCTATCTGTCTCTGTGATTTCCCACATGCATGCAAAGCAACAATAGCACCTCGACAATCACTCTTAAGTTGTTTTTTAGCACACATTATATATAAATTTTATTTACACCACTTTCTGTAAAAAAAAAAAAATCAAGAAATTTATAGAAACAGTGAAATCTGACAAATTTGAGACACAGCCACCCGCAACGAAGGCTACCAGAACACTAATTTGAGAATGCGTTGGATAGCTCTCATATCAGCGAGCAACCTCAAAGTTACCAGATGTCGCTAGAACAAATAGAAAGTGAATTACGTGTCTCTGAATATTAAGGGAAAATATTGTATTTTCTTGAGTGATCGGATACTTTTCGCGGGCACTGTACAGTGAATATATACAGTGTTCGTTTTACTACATATATATAAATGTATATCTATATATATATACACCTTCCCCGCAAGGGGGTTCTAAGCTCATGCTCTTGAGTGCTCTTTGTGCTCGTTTGTACGTGCTTGTTCCTGGAGGTTTCACGTGCGCTCTCCCGGCCCTAGCACCCAAGATGGGGCTTGACCCTGCAGTCCTTGGTCTTTTACCACTTCGACAGTCCCCTCCACCCTTTCTTTTTCCTCTGTCTTTCCTCTCACTTTTTCTTTGTTTTTCCGCAGATATATGCCCTTTCAAATAGAGGCAAATCGGTTCTTCCCGAACTTAAAAAAAAAAAAAAAAAAAAATATATACACCTTTTAGGTTACTCATGTTGGCTGTTTCAACAATTTCCATAATTTATATATCAATGGATTCTTTTTTACATCATGAATATGCCCTACATAGTCTCTACTGAAGGAATTACCAGCATTTTAGGGTATTTTTTCACACATACCCCAAAACAAACTTCGTGTCCTAACTTAGTTTTGGGCCAGTTCCCTCACTTGAAACTATCCAAATCACATTCCTGGTGTAATAACGAATCCATTGATCTATAAATTATGGGAATTGAAGAGACCGGAGTGATAGTAAAAAATTACCTCCTTCCATTATAAAAAAAATGGTGCTCTTCCAATATGTGCTCTACCTTAAAATTTACATTCCAATACGTGATCTACCTTAGATTATTCGGATTAGCAGCAGGTACATTAGTTAGCCTTATAAGGCTAACTAACAAAAATATCATGACTTAACCTAACCAATCATCAAGGGCGTATAGTTGACCTAACGATTGGTTAGGTTAAGTCATGATATTTTTGTTAGTTAGCCTTATAAGGCTAGTTTCACAGTAGAGCACGTATTGGAATATGGTAGATCACAGTTTTGCGGTAGAACACATGCTGGAAGAGCACCAAAAAAATTAGTGTTGGTATTAGGTTAGGTTAGGTTATGGTAAAAACAGCCTGCTGCAGGCATTAGCCATAGTTAGCCGGCTTCAAGTTAGGTTAGGTCATGCCTTTTCACGATTAAAAATTAAAAGTGTTTTGCTAACGTACTTTATTTTCCTTCCATTATAAAAAAAAAATTAGTGTTGGGAGGATAATGCAAAAGTACCATAAATTTTAATAAGTTCAAAGGGTCTATTAGTGAGGGAGAGGCCAGACCAACTTATAGAGATACTGCAGTTGAGCCTAAATCTAGTGAAATAGCAGTTCAAGTAAACTTAAATGTTCCTATACCTCATAGTGAGCCTAGGCCTAGATACCCTCAGACAATTTCTGAAAATGATGAGTGGACTAAACCTAGGAAAACCTGGAAAGCTAGAATTCAAGAGCCAAGGAAAAGTGTCCTTATAGAACTAACCAATCAGTTTCATACTTTCTCGCTGGTCCAGGATCAAGATGAGAAAGCTGAAGAAAGTAGGCCTATAAAACAAAATGTTAGTAATAATAATCCAGACTCATATAAACCAGGGCTGTGGAGTCGGAGTCGGAGTCAGAGTTGTGGAGTCAGTCAATTTTGAGTGGAGTCGGAGTCGGAGTCGGTGCAAATCCTTCAATTATAACTATAGCAGCCTAGGCCTAGCTCAATTTTATGAATAAAATACATTTAACTTAATGCTTTAATATATAATATATAACATAAATATAAATAATATATAAATATAGTTGCTTATAATTAATAAGGATTATAATTAATTAATTAACATAATTAATAATAAGGAAATTTAAAAATTTGGTACTAGCAACCCTAAATCTTTTTCAGATTTTTAGATTTCAATTTGATAATTTTGATAAGCATCACTGAAAGAAGATTTAATGGAAGCGATCCTTTCTTTAAGAACAAATTCAGTTTAGGTTAGCACATTTTGTTATGGATGTTTATAATAATACAAAAACATCTTATTAATTTGCTAAACCAATAATAATCTTATTTTGTTTAAGTTTCAATCAGTTTGTATTTTGGGATTTATTGTAATTTTTGAATAGAGAAAAAAAGCCATTAAGGCATAGTTACAGCCACTAAGTAACCTGATGAATCATGTGGTGGTGACGAAATGCCTTGTTTATGAATCTCCATTGGCCTAATAAAGCTAATCGTAATCAATTTGGCCTTAACATTCCATCGGAGTCGGAGTCGTAATTATACAAGTTAGATTTCTGGAGTCGTAATGTTAAAATTTTCGGAGTCGGAGTCAGCAAATTTTATCACCGACTCCACAGCCCTGATATAAACCCAGGCACTCTAAAGCTATAGGTGTGTTTGAACCAGCATCCATTATAGGTGACTCAAGTGAGGGGCCTAGGATCTAAATTACCTAGAGGTAGCATAGCTTACTGTTATTCAGGTGCATGGATAAATAGAATTAGTAATAAAATTATAGAAAAAGGATCTGGTATTGATTTGTCTATCTCCACTACAATTCCAGGGCCCCTGATAGGCTCCTGATTGTCCATACAAAATATAGTCACCTCGGAACAGAAGCTTCGCCAATTCACACTCGTCTGGCTAGATATACGAAGATTCTCAATTACTTCATGGTGGTGAAACTGCTTCTATAGCCATGTGTTGATAAACAATAACCTCACAGTTCAAAGTGGATATTATCAAGGAATGAACCCTTGTAATTGCTCACTGCAAAGCCACAAGCACAGTGTTTTTTCATTTTTGTAATCTTTACTTTGTGATCACAGTACCACTGATGGCAGTCTTCATGATAATTACAAGGGTTATCACACTTAGGACACACAACAGACTTTAGCAAAAGCAACTGTTTCACTGTTCTTTTGGTAGAATTGAGCTATAATTTCGTAGTAAGTGAGAGTGCAGCCTCCACACACTGATGCCATGGCTAAAGTGAGCTATTCAAATTCAAATCAAGCCTGGCATGAGGGTGGTTCAATTTTATTGGCTAAGACAATGATGCCATTTGTGATTGGTTAAATTAAAATCAGTGGCACATGCGCAGTTACATTCCCTTGAGAGAGTCCCAAAAGATACACACAAGACAGTTTTGGACTTAGAAAAATTCTTGGATATATATAAATTTTATGGATATCTCAGTAATCAGTCGTCTGCTGAGGAAACTCATAGAAGAAAAGTTTCTTAGAATTGTTTAAAGTATGAATTGCCAAGAAATTTTTTTAAAAAATGTTGTCTGGTGACTCAAAAAATGACCTTCAGTTGACCTAACTGGGCATTCAGTTAATGGCTCTTTTCCATTCTACCCCAGCAAAAAAAAATGAAATTATATATTATTTTCTACTGTAGTTTTACTTGTTGAATTCAATAATATATATCTTATTTTGGAGGAATTAATAACAAAAGAGTTATAGTCCGTTTATTTTATTTAAAAGTAGAGATTGCATTTAAGATTTCAATAAAAATATCCTTTCCTTTTTGTCTTCTCCACAGAAATTCACATAAATAAGAATCTATCATATTTCTAGATGTTCCCCAATGTCTCTTGTTCCTTTGGTTAGGTTAGGTCATGATATTTTAGAGGGGTTCCAGCACAGGTGAATCAGTGCTTAACACCCGACCATCTCAGATCTTGCTTATGTTTGGTGTATAAGGTATGTTTGTGCAAGAAAGCCAGCTGTGAAAGGTTCAGCTTTCTATGACCATTACTTCACGAGTTATGAAGGTCAGAAAAATCAAGGTTAAGGTCAAAATAGCTCAAGGTCGGCATTTTTGGATGCACCTCACACATTCACTAATTATCGTAACCATATGAAACTATATGTTTTTGGACTCAGAATGAGCTGTAGAATCCAAAAATGCAACGAAAACAGCAATAGGAGAACAAATAAAAATGTTCACCCTTTTTCAAGGAACGAATTGACCCTTTGACCTTGAAGTTCACACATTTTGGGGAAACATTTCTTTACACAAAATGAAGTTCCACCATTGCACTTTTAATATAAACAATAAAAATGTACCTTATTCACCATCTATACTGTCTTAAAGAATTTTTCAAATTGGCTATTTTTCAAATTTCTGGCAAAATTGCCATATGTATATGCATATATGTACTGTACTGTTAAATAATATATTTTGTGAACATAAATTAATTACTTATTTTATGCCTTTCTTACAGATAAACAAGATGGGTAGAAAAGTTTGTGCTGATCCTCTTAGAAAACATAAGAAGAAGATCGAAAAAGCACTTGTGCCAGTCCGTAATACACTGCAAGGAATTCACGGATTAATATATGATTACATTTGTAAAAATTGTGTTAATGATATCAATAAAATCAAAGCTAAAGACAAAAAAGTCTCTGATATTGTCTCAGATTCGAACTCAGACACTGATGCCACTGCCACAGAAAAACGTTCCTCTGCCTATGGGTGTACTACTGAAATAATGTTTGAAGATTTCCAAGGAGATTTAGACAATTCTTCCAATGCTGAATGTGACACCAGTGAAGACAAGTAAGTTTAAGTATTTTTAAAGTGTTAATTTATGTAGATATTATAGCAACAAAACGTCAATATATATAACTACATGTATGAACATTGGGTCATTCTCTGTCAGATCAACCAGTGCCTAACACCCTCATCTATCAGATTTTGCTGAAATTTGGTTTATAGGGAGTTTGTGGGCCCTGAATCCATTTCTGAAATTATAAGGTCAATCCGACCAACGGTTCAAGAGATATGACCTCGGGAAATTTGAGGTCACTTGCGAGGTCACTAACATTTGGCGACCCATAACTTGGGTAATAATGGTCACAATTATATAAAAGTATATATATTTAGAATCAGAAAACGACAAGGAATCCAAATATGCAAGTTTTAGAACTCTAGGTTGAAAAATAAAAAAGTTACACTGTAACCAAAATTTGAGGTCACGATTTGACCTCTGGGGTATCAAATGAGAATTTTTTTTTTTAAATGTAAAAAATGAAGGCATAGGCATTGGCTATTAGAATCAGCAAAAAAAATTTGTTTATGTTAGTATTTTTCACGTAACTAACATATAAGTGAACACCATATTCATAAGTTGTGCGTCAATTCTACCTATTTTTTCACACTTAAGCTCATAATTTGATCTATAGAAATTAAAATTACATTTTTTTATAGATATAAAAACAAAGGCAAAAAATGTAAAATTGTATTTCACTGCTAATCTACACTGGCAATAATAGTTATAATAGTGAAAGGGGAAGACCTACTTAGAGGATTCATGTGCTAGCCTAATACAATTTTTGCATGCTCGATGCTCTCATCAATTTCTTTTTGTGGAAAAATGTATTGAATTCTGCTGCCTCCTCTTAGGGTAGGACAACTCATTACAGTTAATATATGATGTCCTGGCACTGCACATGAATCCTTGTTTGATGGATAATAATATGCACTTGATCCTGATGACCCAGAGGGATGTAGAAAGTTCACAGTGAAATCATCAAACTCTTCACAATATTCCTCCACAATTCCATACCAAACTTGCATGTCATAAATGCAGCCAACATACTCTCCTGGTTTGACACATTTTAGGTTACCAAGCATTGCAGGTTCATTAGTAAAATGACTTTTCCTTATTCTTTTCTTTTCTCCAATGCCACTTGAAATGGGATACACCATCAGTTCTTCCTTGTTTAGGGGAACAAATCTATGATATTTCTGAGTTCCAGGAATAGCCCTACTATCCTTGAATCGATGTTCCAACCATTCTTCTGCATCTTTCAAATCAGCTGTAGTTACAAAGAAAAAATTTATCTTCTTGCTCAAGTTTTCTTCACAAAACTGAAACATGTGTTCTGGTGTAAGAATTTGCCTCTCTGTAGTTCTCTGCAAACTGGCACGAGCAGTAGCTCTTTTCACTGTTCCTCCAATCCCATCACATGCATTTTTGCCATGGGATGTAGCAAAGAAGTGCCATTCACAAGACAGACCAAAATCCTCTTCATGGTAACAGAGATTTGTGAAGTTGTATCTGTTCTTATATTGGCCAGCACATCCATCTGAGAAATAGTGCACCTTCTTCAATTGTGGGCATCTGAATTTAACATGTGTCATAAGCTTCAATATGAATGAGTAAACCATTATCGTGTTGTGTTTTAGTGATGCAGATAAGAAACAGACACTAAAATGGCTAAGTTCCTGGTCTGCAGATGATCTATAATAGATGACAAAAGGGTGAACTGTACACTGTGAATTGTCCCAGTGAAACCCTTGGGCAGCATCCTGGACAATGAAAGAATAATTCTCAGAGAAATCACCTACTATAACTACCTCGCTCTGAGGTGGTAGTGTTTCTTTCAACTGCTTGAAGTACTGTGATTGTTGCTGAGCAACAAAGTGATGATGAACCATGCGGGATATTTTCATGCTTAGGGATGATAAGTATTCATGAAGTGGCTCCACCTTATCAACCATTGTACAACGGTCAACAGTCACCCATTGCTTGTAAGATATTTCATTTGGAGCTGATTTCACACTGTCAAGTAACTCAAGAAAATCCAGGACACCCTCTTCTCTTGGGCAATCATTGCAAAGTTGCATCATGAAAGTCTCTCTTTCTGTACTGCAGACACTGTAATCCATAAGATCCTTGTATGAAAGACCTCTTTCTCCCAATGCAGCCAGCTGCAATTTTGGATTTTGATGGTATGTGCAGACACAGACAGAATGAGTCCCACCACTACCAGCAAGCACACAATATGATGGCCGTAATTTTGCAAATGTGGAAAATCCTATTTTGGGATTCTTTTCATCATTTTTATATAGTTCAAACATCTCTCTTAAATTCCCGAGGACCAATCGTTTTTGCACCTTCATTGCACCTTCAGCACTGATAACTTTCACGCAATCCTTTTGGCCAGGACACATACGACTAACCTCTTCTGACTCAGAATCTTCTAACTATATCTTTGTGTTCAGATATCACTTTTACTTTGCTCATTAGTGGAATCTTCGGAAGGATTCCATGTTCTGATTTAAGTGAACGGCTTCTTTTCACCATGTATGTTGTAGTTTGAAAGAAACTAGCTGTTTTTTCAATTGTGTATGGTGAGAGTGTCAATATTTGTAGTTTGTGATGGTGACATTTGCTCTCCAGGAATGACTGTTTCAATTCATTCATTAATTTGTCTAGATGTTTTTCAGATTTAGTTTCAGGTTTTGAAGTATCACTTACCTCCTCGGTAATTTGAACACCATAACTGAGTTCTAGCCTCTCCTTCAGGTGTTTCTGAGCAGATGATAGCTTACCACGAGCCTTGCGCTTTTTCTGGCTTAATGACAGCCCTTCTGAAAAGAACAGAAAAAAAGGTTTCACACACCTGAATATTAGTAATTAAATATTAATTATAGTACCTTAAATGCTATATAATTGGCTATATAGTAGATCAAACAGATCTTGTAGTAAAGTATAAGTTATTATATTAATTTATTACTTACTTTTTTTAACTGGTGTTTGGTCCAGAAATGCTAGAACTGGTTCAACTGAAGTTGAAGGATTTTCCTTTATCAAGCAATCACTGTCATTGTCCAGATCTTGAATTGAAGAGATGTTACTCAAGCCACTGATAGTAGATGATTCATTTGAATCCTGCTCAGACTCGTTGTTTTCAGTGGTACTAAGTATAGTGGGGTTTTTCATTATCAGTGTCCAGCAGTTCACACACAACAATGAGTCTTTTTTCACTCTTCTCTTCCAGCACATTTTTCAACAAGTACATCAGTCACTTTTCTAAGATTGATTGTTATGCGTTTCTTGTGTTTTTGAATAGGGTCCTGGCAGTATTTCAAGTGCCGAACCATTGTATTTTGATCTGTAAAGATATAGGATTTACAATTAGGTAATATATTTTTTTAGAAAATATATAGCTATACACACTTAATATTTTAGGCCTTGATAGTCTCTGAGGCTCATTAAAACACCATACCCACCAGCCACCCACAGTGCTGGCTGGAACTGTACTAACCTGTAGACAAGGAATTTTGCAACTATCTGTGTTGATTCTGCACTTAGACAAGTAGCAACATGTTTCAACAGGTTTGTTTAGGCCAGTGGTTCCCAACCGGTTTTGGCTTATGGCCCCCTTAGGAACCTTATTTTTTCCTGTGGCCCCCATAAGCATTATTTTTAGTAGGTAATATGCAGATTAACTCTATTTTACAAAAACAAATATATATAAAGGATATTAAAACAACTATTTGTATTCAGGTACAATATTATTTGTCACATAGGACTATAAACATAACAAAAACTAAACAGTGGCTAACAAAAATTTGCAGTTATTTACTTATATTATGTATTAAGTATAAAAAAATATAATCAAAAGAAATACTGTACTTATAGCAATCTATTATAAATTTAAAAAACTAGTAAAATTACTACAACTTCGCAATATTAGGGTAAACAAATAAGAGCTACTTACACACTACAGCGACGATCCACGTGGTAAACAGACTGTAAGGATTTCAACCTGAAGTATTTTTATCAAGTCAACAATGCTGCCAGGCGCATAACGATCAAGCGCACAATGGAGTGCGCCGCACAATAAGCTTGTAAGATGCAAAATATTTGTTTACAGATAAATTCAAATTCTATTATAAAATATCTAAAAAAAATGAAAATATATGTATTAATAATTTTTTAAAATGTAATTCAACTACATAAATTAAAATTATCTATTGGCCTAACTATAATTTAGGCTTCAATAGGTTGAGTCCTGTGGCCCCCTTCATGGAGTCTGTGGCCCCTCTAAATCTTAACATTTTCCTGTGGCCCCCTTCAAATGTGCCATGGCCCCCAGGGAGCCATATGGCCCCCAGTTGGGAAACACTGGTTTAGGCTACATGTGAGCTTAGTCTTCCCCTTTCACTATTATAACTATTATTGCCAGTGTAGATTAGCAGTGAAATACAATTTTTATTAAATTCTTGGAGCTTGAGGTCAAATTGATAGCTAAGATATAAAAATTCCTTGAAATGACAAGCAATTTATAAATATGGTGTTCACTTATAAGTTAGTTACATGAAAAGTACCAACATAAACAAACTTTTTATGATTGTTTCTATTAGTCAAGAACTCTGACTTTGTTTTTTATATCTATAAAAATGTAATTTTAATTTCTATAGGTCAAATTATGAGCTTAAGTGTGAAAAAATAGGTAGAATTGACGCACAACTTATGAATATGGTGTTCACTTATATGTTAGTTACATGAAAAATACTAACATAAACAAACTTTTTTTTGCTGATTCTAATAGCCAATGCCTATGCCTTCATTTTTTACATTTAAAAAAAAATTCTCATTTGATACCCCAGAGGTCAAATCGTGACCTCAAATTTTGGTTACAGTGTAACTTTTCTATTTTTCAACCTAGAGTTCTAAAACTTGCATATTTGGATTCCTTGTTGTTTTCTGATTCTAAATATATATACTTTTATATAATTATGACAATTATTACCCAAGTTATGGCTTGCCAAATGTTAGTAACCTCGCGAGTGACCTCAAATTGCCCGAGGTCATATCTCTTGAACCGTTGGTCGGATTGACCTTATAATTTCAGAAATGGATTCAGGGCTCACAAACTCCCTATAAACCAAATTTCAGCAAAATATGAGAGATGAGGGTGTTAATTTCAATTTTTTTTGGTTGATCTGACAGAGAATGACCCCATTACAACCTTTATATATTTGACAAATTCAGATGTATGCATATCAATTTATATAATTAATGAAGATCAATACAGTTATGATTATATATACGGTATTTACCAAATTCATATGTAATGTACATGTACATCTATAGGCCTACAGTTGATTAAAAAAAGTTATAACAATTTATTTTATTTGTTTTTCAGAGGGTCTGTCACGAAAAGGGAGATCTTCAAAGGCTGAAACAAAATTTGAAATGGCATCAACATCCCTGAAGAGAAAGCTAGAAACTTCATATGGCACAAGTTTTACACAAGAAAGTGAAGAAAAGCAATCTAAAATGGATGACAATAATTTGTGAGTACTGTATATATATATGTAGTACCTTCATTAAAGTATACTAAGCCTATATATAGATCATATGTTTGCATATAAATTTACTCAAACTTGTATATCATTTTCGCAGGCATGCAGGAGTGATGCAAGCACTCAAGAATGCCTTCAGTGAGACGACTGACTACAAGAGGAAGATTCAAATACTAACACTCTCACCATACACCATTCACAGAACAGCATCTTTCTTCAATGCATCTACAAGAATGGTTTCAACCAGCCACAAAATAAAGAAAGAACATGGCATATTAGCAAAGGTCGGGTTATAACAAAGAAAGAGAAGGAAGCAGTGTGCACTTTCTATGAATCAGATGAAATAAGCAGAATATGTCCAGGCAAGAAGGATTGTCTATCAATTAGGAATCATGAAGGAGAGAAGCAACTACAGCAGAAACGATTGGTGCTTGGTAATTTACATGAGATTTTCGCTGTTTTCAAGGCAAATGACACTAATCCAAAAATAGGTTTCTCATCATTTGCTGCATTGAGACCCAAGTGGTGTGTCTTGGCAGGAGCTGGAGGAACACACTCTGTGTGTGTCTGTACCTACCACCAAAATCCCAAACTTCAGCTATCAGCTTTGGGGGAAAAACAACTATCATATAAAGACCTCATTCTCTATGCAGTTTGTGACAGTGAAAAGGAAGAGTGTATGCTACAAAAATGTGCATTGTGTCCAGGAGAAGGTGTTATTGCATTCCTTGAAGGATTGGAATCTGTTCAGGATGCAGTTGGCACCATAATTACATACAAGCAGTGGACTTCCACGGATCGGACAACCCTTATTAACATCGGTGAATCCCTTGAAAACTTCATTAAGTCTTTGGCAACTAGAATTTGTGCACTAACAAGACACACTTATGTGGCTGATGCACAAGCAAGTTTCCTAAAAAAACTGAAAGCTAATCTGATGGTCACTGAAGGTATTCTCCTAGGAGACTTCTCTGAAAACTACTCATTTATTGTACAAGATGCTGCACAAGGTTACCATTGGGAAAATAGTCAGGCAACAGTTCATCCATTTGTGTTCTACTATAAAGTAAATGAAAATGATGTTGAAATTAAAGTTAAAAGTTATTGTTTCATTTCTGATGACATGAAACATAGTACAAACCTTGTCTTTGCGTTCTTAAAGCAACTGATCCCCATGATAAAAGAAGAGAGCTCAGGCCTGCGGAAGATTCATTACTTTACTGATGGTTGCGGAGGGCAGTATAAGAATAAATATAACTACCAATTTGTGTCACCACAAAGAGGACTTTGGACTGGATGCTGAATGGCACTTTTTTGCAACTTCACATGGCAAAAGTGCTTGTGATGGAGTCGGAGGCACAGCAAAAAGAATGACGGCTCGTGCCAGTCTTCAACGTACATTTAAAGACCAAATTCTGACACCACTTGACATGATGAAATTTCTGGATGAGAAAGATACCAGCACAAAATTTGTATTCTTATTGAAACAAAATGTCCAGCAGACAACTGAATTCCTGGAAAATAGATATAAAAATTCTGTAACCATCCCAGGTACTCGTAGATTTCATAGATTTGTGCCTATTAGTCATACCCAGTTGGAGGTTGGTGAGATTTCCTCAGGTCCTACAAAAATTATGACAGTTGTGCATCCATCGTTTAAAGATAATTTACATGAGCAAAAGCACATTTCAACTGAAGATATACAAGTTGGGGTATATGTAGCTTGTAACTATGCTAATAAAATTTGGTTTGGATTAGTGGTTGAAGTATCAGAAGAATTTAGTGATTATAAGGTCAATTTTATGTCTCCACATGGAAGACATTCTAAACATAGTTTCCCTTCTCGTCCTGACTCATGTTGGATGTTATCATCTGATATTATCCAGACAATGACTGCTCCATCATTGATAGCAGGTTCAAGAATAATTCAGTATGCCTTTGATGATCATGAGATGCTAACAGCTGAGGGTAATCATGCAGACCTGTTTGCCACAGTTTCCTGTTCTTGAGTCGAAAGTGTACAGAGCTCTAGTTTAATATGTATCTATAGAATACAGGTCTACATAATATGATACTCCTTTTTTACTCCTATTTTATATGATACTCCTATATATATATGTTTGTATTAATGTATTATTAATAAAAGTAATTATAAAAAAAAGTAAAATATTTCTAAGGGTGGAAAGGTGTGGTTGTAGGGGTGGAGGAGACCATAATAAAATAGAGATCTATATCATAGTCAGGGGTGCAGTGCCAATTTTATAGGTGCCGGAGCTCTGGTGGGCCTGACAAAAGCCTGCCATTTCCTATCCTGTTTCTATATGTGCCACACGATGACTAAGTATTTCGTGTTTGCACTCACTCACTAAACTGTTGATAATTAATGGAGACAATTTTTTTGTTGCTTGTTATGGTAATTCCTCCAAACTTCCTCTTGCAGAGGTGCCGGAGCGGCGCTCCGGTGAGCTCCGGCAGCACTGCACCCCTGATCATAGTTATACCTATGGTACCTAGCTTATATCTAAGTGATTTTGTATCACGTTTCTAATAATAATTATTTTTGCTTAAGTAGTTTAAATAATGAATATCTCTAGATTTTAACAGTACATATATGCCTATACGGTACATATGGCGATTTTGCCAGAAATTTGAAAAATAGCCAATTTGAAAAATTCTTTAAGACAGTATAGTTGGTGAATAAGATACATTTTTTATTGTTTATATTAAAAGTGCAATGATGGAACTTCCTTTTGTGTAAAGAAATGTTTCCCCAAAATGTGTGAACTTCAAGGTCAAGAGGTCAATTCGTTCCTTGAAAAAGGGTGAATATTTTTATTTGTTCTCCTATTGCTGATTTCGTTGCGTTTTTGGATTCTACAGCTCATTCTGAGTCCAAAAACATATAGTTTCATATGGTTACGATAATTAGTGAATGTGTGAGGTGCATCCAAAGATGCCAACCTTCAGCTTTTTTTACCTTAACCTTGATTTTTCTGACCTTCATAACTTGTGAAGTAATGATCGTAGAAAGCTGAAACTTTCACAGCTGGCTTTCTTGCACAAACTTACCTTATACACCAAAGATAAGCAAGATCTGAGATGGTCGGGTGTCAAAATGAAAATTTTTTGCTTCACCTGTGCTGGAACCCTCCTTTAGTTAGTTAGCCTTATAAGGTTAACTAAAGAAGGCTGGGGTAGAACGTTATTTCCTTAATTATGTTTGACATTCCATTTATCATCCATAATGATATCTACAAAAGAGAGAAAAAAAATTAATAATTATAACCATAACTAATTAAAGCACGAATACGTTCTCCAAAATAAAATATATATATATTATTGAATTCAGCAAGTAAAATTACACTAGGAATTGTTGCTGGGGTAGAACGGAAAAGATCCCAGTTAACCTATATTAAATATCTTATTTTCAACAAAATCAGAAACTACATGAAATGGAAAAGATCCAAATGGTGTAAGCTATGATAGGCCTAGTTAACATATTCATAGTGTCATAACTTTATTTTCTAATATTTTCAAAATGATACATAGCTGCTTGCACCATTTTTTCTGGTCTATCGATTGATATATGTTTCGTTACTGTAGCATGTTTCATGCAATGCGGGTGTCTTGTAAAGTTTTATCAGTTTTGCAGACGCGAAGGATCAGGTTGTCTGTTTCTCATATCACTATATGTATATAGTTATGTACATATAACCTGAATAATAGGGCATTCCGAAAACATGAAGTTCGAAATCCAGCAATGCACATATGCTAAACTGGACCCATTTGTACTAAAAAGAAACCACACAAAAAATGGTCTTGATAGTCTCATTCCTTCCACTCCCCCAAGCCCCTTGTAGGTTTGGGTCAACTTGTAGAGCATTGACACAAGCACACAATCGACACGAGCACACGACTAGCACTACTCGTCCCCACACACACACACACACACACACACACACACACACACACACACACACACACACACACATATATACAACCACTTTCCATTCATCAACCCATCCCCACTAGGTGGGCATCTGCTGCCTGCCTACAAACTGTGTTATCAGTCTGACGTGTCGTACCATTACTAATGAGTCTTATTTGTTTCACAGATGGCAACAACATGCAAGCAAGTGAGTTTGTGGCTTCTCGGGCACCTCAGGGAGGAGGATTTCTCTTCCATGAGACAGCTTCCCACCATGGGTGAAGTTGGAAAGTGTCTGTTTTTCATCCAACGAGTCACGAAGCAAAGCCTTCCAAGAGCATGTAGTGATGTGGCCGAAGAACTCATGGAGGTGTGGACAAAAGCATCGTTGAAGACATTCCACAAGCCATACATTGTTGCCAAGCTCAAAAAGCTTCACGAGAGGTATGTTTAGTTGTCTAATCACAAGGATCGACGAATGGAAACACAGCAAGCTCATGAACAACAGTTCTTGTTGGACATGGAGACCTTGTTTGATGTTGCTCACTCTGAAGCTGGATCTTTGAAGACAAATAAAGAGGACTGCGACTTCCTTAAAGACCAATGGACAATGAGAAAGATGGTCATTGGCCCAGAAGACGTTGCATTTGCCAAAGCATCCAAGGCCAAGGCAATGAAGCAGGAGAATGAGGAGCGACGATGACACAAGTCTAAGGGGTAATTCTAGGACAAATAGACAAATGAAAGTGCCAAATGTACACACCACCATCTCCAAAATTCATGAAACTTGGTGTGAGGGTTGGTTTTGGTCCAAATTACAAAAATCTGAATTTTTTTGAAAATTGGTGAAGTTGGTCAAATTTTATGGCTTGACCAAATTTTGGTCAAATGAAAAAACCAACAATTTTCAAACGTAAATATCTCACCTGCTAATTGTGGTAGCATAATAAGTCTTAAATGATAAAATATGTAAAATTAACTGTAGTTTCTAAATATGTATCATTTTTTTAGGGTAACAAAAATAAAATTATGATTTTTTGGAAAAAATATCAATTTTTTTTTTTTGTGATTTGGCAGTGAAGATATCATTTCTTGAAAAAAAGACCAAGAATAAAAAATGTTTATTTGATGTATGTACACCATAATAAGTAATAAAAAGTCAGCTTATAGTTTATTATAAGGCTCAAAACTGAGTTTGAAATTAAGTAATAAATTTTTTTTCAGACGACGAAGATTTAATACAGACTTGTTGGTCCAAAAAAAGACAATGGGTCAATCCCAGATGAAGCACCTGATGTACCTCAATCCCAGATGAAGCACCTGATGTACCTCAATCCCAGATGAAGCACCTGATGTACCTCAATCCCAGATGAAGCACCTGATGTACCTCAATCCCAGATGAAGCACCTGCGTTCAACCTCAATCCCAGAATAGGTACCTTGCAAGGAATTAAATAAAAAAAACCTGATGATTACAAAATTTATTGTTTATACAAAGTTTATTACAAATGTAATAAAGGCAAAGTTATAAAAGGTTTAAAGTGGTTTAATGAATAAAGAAAAATTTTAGATATTATAAATTCCTGCAATATGAGCCTGAATGTTTCTGAATCCATCTGAAGCTGGTAAGAATAGCAAAACTAACCAAAAAAGCAGAAGATATAGCAAAAGATTAGGTTAGGTTAGAGTTGATTTTTTTCAAATATTGATAAAAATAATGAAATTATATCAATAAAAACTGTTTATATTTTTTTCTCCTCAATCCCAGATTAAGCACCTGTGTTTTGCCTCAATCCCAGATTAAGCACCTAAAAATGATTTAGGTGCCTATTCTGGGATTGATCCAAGACAATTTTCAAATCATATAAAAAATACATGTAGATAAACCAAAGGAGAAAAAATCTTTTAAAATATATGTACAATGTACATACATATTACATACGGTAACCTCTCTTATATTTAGGGACAGAATATATTGACAACAATAATGTTTAATTTATAAAGCGCTTATCGGAGTATAAAATACTCTTCCTAATAACTACACGTACACAAGTCTTTGAGAATGAATTAAGAGAGAGTATTCTCATCCAGTGAATCCAAATTTTAGACACTAATAATATAATAATAAGAAAAAAGAACTTGAAAAGATTTTTATAACTATTAAGTAGATACACAAATCTTAGATAAAAATTTTAGAAATATTATATAGACAATCTTAAATAGTATACATTTGATAGAATTTGTTTTATCTTCTTTGAAAAGTTATTTAATTCTTGAAGCGGGAAAATGTATTGTATTCTTGTTCCTCCTCGTAAACTTGCTTCAATACTCCCAAATATATATTCTGTTGGAACGTGACAAACATCATCTTGCGCAGGAAAAATGTATGAGGGACATACGCCCGAAGGATGGAGAAATTTTATCAGAAAATCATCATATTCACAGTCAAAGGACTGGACTAATCCGAGCCATAGTTTATTTTCATACATACAACCCACAAAAGAGCCTGTTTCAATTTCGCGTTGAGAGACAGTATTATGTTCTTGATCCAAAGCAGAAACTCTAATGAGCTCTCTTATTTCGACTGACTGTGCACTCTGAGAGAGTGGATAAACCTTCAACGAATTCTTGGAAATTGGGACGAAGCGATGTAATTGTTGAGTACCTTTGATAGAAGTAATAGGTTCACTCAGACGTTTTTGCAAAGAAAGCTCTACATCTACAACTTCTGCCTCAGAGACGTAAAAAAAGTCAATAGTGGTTAGGAATTCTTGAGAGCAGAAATTGTAGAAGTCCTCAGCTGTTAAGATTTGATGGTCGAGAGGCCGTCGTAAGCTTTCTCTGGCGACTGCTCTTTTTACCGTTCCACCAATACCGTCACAGGCATTCTTCCTGTGGGATGTCGTGAAAAAATTCCACTCAGCATGAATTTTGAAGTCTTTGAAATGATGGCATAAATTTAGAAAATTTGTTTTATTCTTATACTGAGCCGCGCATCCATCTGTGAAATAATGAATTTTAGTTAGGTTTGAATTTTGTTGTTGGATGCACAGGATTAATTTTTTGAGAAAACTATGAACCAGAATTGTATCATGCCTGCGATGGTTTGAAACGAAGCAGTAACTTTTGCAAATTAGTTTTCCTGCATTGTTTTTGGAATAATAAATGAATGGGTGCACTGTACATTGCGAGTTCTCCCAATGAAACCCCTGGGCACAATCTTGTACGATGAATGAGAAGTTTTCTGCAAAATCACCCACCGAAACACCTTCATTTTCGGGCAGAGTTTCTTTTAGATTTTTGAAGTAACTCGACTGACATTTATTCGTGAAGTGGTGTCTTGTCAGTTGTGCAATTTTTTTGGTGAGCGATTCCACGTATTCCTCTGGAGTTTCGGTGATATCTTTTAACATACAGTGATCGACGGACACCCATTGTTTATATTTTATCTCTTCCATCGCCATGCAGTCCAAACTTTCCAAATAATTTTTGATTCTGACCTCTCGCGGGCATCTTTTGCATTGGTGCATCATACAGTCTTCATTGTCCATGCTGCAGATGGATAAAGACATTAATTTTTTGTAGTCTAAATCTTTAATGCCTAACGCTGATATTTGTAGTTTCGGATTTTGGTGATGCGTACATACGCAGACACTGTGAGTTCTGCTTTGTCCGGCAAGTACGCACCACGATGGTCGAAGATGAGCTAAGGTACTAAAGCCTATTTTGGGATTTCCATCATTTTTTGCATATTCAGCATATAACTTTAAAGTTACACAATTTTTTTTTTTTTTTTTCACCCTCTTCATTTATTGCAAACTTATAATCTTTGATTCCTGGGCATATCCTACTATATTCGTCATTTTCATAAAACTCCTGAATGATTTTTTTCATTTCAGCTGTGACGACCTTCCCTTTCGTCATGTTTGGAATGTTAGGAAGAATCCCAAACTGTTTTTGAAGATTGTGGCTCTTACGCACCATATACTTTGTTGCTCCAAAGAAGTCAGCAGTTTTTTCAATAGGATAGGGATACAATGATAGTATTTGTAACCTAAGATTGCGATCGTTACTTGCTTGAAATTTCTCCTTTAATTCTTCCATAACCTTTTGATACCTGAAATAAAGTGTATTTGACATTAAGTTTAATTAGTATATTTTTAATTAAACTTTTCATAAAATATATGTACAGTGGAACCTCGCTTAACGAGCATAATTCGTTCCCGAATTGTGCTCGTTATGCAAAATGCTCGTTAAGCAAGGCAATTTTTTCCATAGGAATCAATGTAAAATATGATAATGCGTTCCATGCTTAAAAAATACTTAAAATAATATTTATAATGATATTTAAAGGCGTTTTTTAAATTATTATTGCATGAAATGAAAAGATTATTAATAAAAATTAACCCAAAAGAGAATGTAAATAATTAGTAAACGGTGAAATTTATAAATAACTTACGAGGAGAGAAGGTGCTCCTGACGCACGCAAAGGAAATGAAGAGACAGGGGAGGAGGAGAGGGTTATTGAGGGGAAGGAGGAGAATCGTCTTCGTTCAATGCAATAACATTCTCGACGAGCTCACAGTCACTAGCTTTAAATTTTTAGAGGCACTTTCACTTTCTTTTGGATCCTTTTTCACGAGGAAACTGTCTAGAGACATTTGTTTTTGTCTACGCTTTAAATTTTGACGAAATATTTTGCTCGTTAAGCAAAGTGTCGCTCGTTATGCAAGGTAATTTTCCCCCATTCTTTTGGCTCGTTATACGAATTTCTCGTTATACGAGGCACTCGTTAAGCGAGGTTCCACTGTATATGTATTATATTGTCCAATTATAAAAATGTAAACAGATAAAACTTAATTTAGTATATACTTCGATGACTGTATTAAATTTAATTTAAAATGTCAAATTTCAATAACTATGTCCGAAAAGTAGTCTCTAAATCATCTTCCAAACTTTTTTTGGATGGACCAGCTTCAGAATAGTCAATAGGAGCCCCATAAGCAGCTTCAAAACTTCGTTTAACTTTTTCCGTTGTTGATCTGAATTTCGTAGAAGCCTTTATCTGTTTTTGTCCCGGCTTCAATCCAGCTGTAAAACAAATTCATAAATTTAGGTTGCGTGAAATAATCAAATATCAAATATTTTGTATATATGTATTCAAGTGCTGATGCTAATATTTAAAAACAGAAAACTATGAATTTGGCATTAAGAAACAAATGTCCTGAACGAGTCTCTATTGTTTTATTACCTGTTTTAATAGGGCTTTCATCAAATAAAGGTAAAATATTGTCACTGAGCAAATCTTTATTGAATTGCCTGTCTTGAACGACAAATTCTTCCAGTGGTGGTGGATTCGTGGAATCGCTACTGCTTCGCTCCATACATTCGTTATCTATGTCTGGCTCGGGTATTGGTGCAGGTTCCGGCTCTCTGGATGAACGTTAAACATGTTCTAATACAATTGGCTTCTTTTTAATTGTGACATAGCAATTGCTGCATAGTAATTGATTTTCTTCCAAAATTCCATAGCTTGCAGCTGCCATGGCAGAGTTTACTTTTTTGATGTTACAGAAAATTCTTCTTGAGTGTTTTTTCATAGGATCGCAACAAAATTTTGTGTTTTGAGGCATTTTAAGGGTTAGGTAAATTTACGTATACTAGAAAATTAGGTATATACTGAAAATCTGGAAGGAAAGCAAAAAATTATTAAAATTTGGAGGATTTTTTTTTGTCATTTTTTTTCTTAATAATTGTCGATAAGCCGACTTTTTATTACTTATTATGGTGTACATACATCAAATAAACATTTTTTATTCTTGGTCTTTTTTTCAAAGGTTACTGTGTACTTCATTTGTCTATTTCTCATAGAATTACCCTAAGGAGGAAATGAAATGAATACGGGAGCTGGAGCATGCAGAGGCAGATGCAGATGCAGAATTGACTGGCAGCTCATCCAGCTCCACCGAGACTTCTGGAGAGGAATTCACTCAGGTCAGCCACTGCCTCCGCCAATGTGACTCTCAGCCAAAAGCAATGGTGATGGACCCTTGCCGGGTTATTGATGACCCCCAGTTCGTCGCGGCCCTTGACCGGACAAATACAAGCATGCAAAAAGCCATACACATCATCGCTCCTGCCCTGTCAGCAGCTGGGGTGAATGTGCGAGAATTGACGCTCTCAGTGACCTACATTCACGGTGCCAGAACCAAAACACGACACAATTGCCGAGGATATTAAGACCAACTTTAACCCCCAGAAGCCATGCATTCTCCACTTCGATGGGAAGATCCTTCCCGATGAATGAGGTGGTAAGTCGGATCGCTTACCCATCATTGTATCAGGAGAAGGCTTCGAAAAGCTGCTGGCCATTCCAAAAATTGCATCAGGAACCGGAAGAGCAATGGGAGATGCCATACTCACCATGTTGGACAATTGGCCGAAGGTGAAACCATTCATTGCCGGAATATGTTGTGACACAACGGCGGCAAATACAGGTTTCCACACAGGAGCATGTGTCACAATTGAAGGAGGCTTGCAGCGTCCTCTCGTCTTCTTCACTTGCTGCCACCACACTCACGAGTTGGTGGTCACTGCAGTCTTTGACAAGTTCTTTTCTTCCTCTGGCCTGAACATTCCTTTGTTTGCTCGCTTCAGGGATTACTGGAGCTTCATTGACCAGGGCAGCGACCATCCCTTTGAAGATGACCCGCAAGACCCTGACCCCTTGCAGACTTTTGTCTCTGATAACTGGAACAGTGTTGTTGAATTCATCAGTGCCAGACTTAGTCAGAAGCAGGACCGGGATGATTACCAAGAATACATGGAGCTGGTGCTTCTCTTCTTGGGGGCAACCATCCCTCCAAGGAAGCAGAAGAGGAGTCTCTTCCGCTATCCCGGAGCATTCCACCGAGCTAGGTGGATGGCAAAAGGAATTTATTCCCTCAAGATCTTGTTTCAGAGGCAGTTTTCCCTAATGCCATCGGAAGAGAAGGCGCTGTGATGCATCAACGTATTCTCCACTACGATTTACCTTCAAGCGTGGTTTGAGGCACCCAATGGCGTCGATGCTCCTCGAAACGACATCGAGCTCCTCCGACAGCTTGAAGAATACAAGACCAAAGACGAGGCAGTTGCAACCATTGCGATAGCCAAGGCTCAGAACCACCTTGGTACCTCAGTGAAGACCTTGTTGGTCTCGCCTTTTTCTCGGATAAGGTAGACAATTTGGAAAAGAAGCATATGCTTAAAAATCTCGATGAGGTCCCTGCGCGCAAGAAGGGGCTAAGAAAATTTGAGTCAAAGTGCATGAAATTGCCGTATCTGCTCACTCTCCCAGACTTCGTGACTAAACGGACTGCTAACTTCTTCAAATGCATGGGACTCAAAGTTCCCCACTACCTGGAGGACCTGGTGGCAATGAAGGAGAGAGTTAGGGCCATTCAGGTTGTCAATGACTGCGCTGAGCGAGTGGTGAAGCTCGCAACTGACTTCAACAGCTCGATCACCCAGTGCGAAGATGAGAAAGAATTGGCATTCCAAGTGATCGAGCATCATCGGAAGACCATGCCCAGTGCAAAGAAGTCCCATTACATATGATCCCTATGGATATGTTGGTAAATTTTTCATTGTTTTCTTAATGTGTTGAAAAGACAGGTTTCTGTTAATTGTTTTGGATGTAAAGTTACGGAAGTACATTTTTTGTTCAGCTGTTTCCACAATCTCCCCAATAAGACTTGAAGGAGGCTCTTGGGGGACCAGTAAATATTACTCAAATTGAATAAAATTTTGTTTGTGTTGTTCAGTTAATAAATGGACTTGATTAAACATGTGTGTGGTATTGAATTCCAAACTTTGTACATCACCCCTATAGCCGCAGAATGCCCTACTGAATAGCTCTGCAATTAAGAGAAAAGGAGTAGGTGGGACTGTAAAGACTGTTTAGAGTATTTGAATGTACACCCATTCAGTGTCTCCCATTTAAAGGTGTCTATGACGCAAGTGACCATACTGAGTCTTTCATACATCACAGTGCTATAAGGGGCACTGCTTGGCAGAGAAATCTCTTTAAGTTGAGGGTATAAAGACAGAGTACATTACAGGCTTTGTAAATCAAAACTATGTTTTTCTGATTGTTTTTGATGTGGTTTGAATGAAGGTTAATTTCATTCAAACATCAAAAACAATCGGAAAAACATAGTTTTAATATATAACAACCTAAAATTCCAAAATTCCTCAAAAGCCTGTAATGTACTCTTGTGAAAAAAATACCACTTCTAAGCTATTCCAGAATTTGGTTAATATTGGATTTTACTCCATCACAAGCAGTTGAACAAGTACATACTATATATTGAAATGTCATTAAAAACTAAAAAAATATACATCTTGTGCAAATTTGTTCAAATGTGCTTTTGGTAAATTTCTAGTCTGAATGGCAACCAGTAATGTTGCATATAAAAAGTCATTTTAGGGGTTTTAGGAGATACTGAATACAGTCGTGAGGTTTATTTTTGTCGCTAACTAAAACTAACTTAACTAAACCAGCGATCCTTCAGAATCTAGCCATAAATTAGTTTAAAAAATAAATCATTAAACTAATGAAAATATCAAGACAACCTAACTAATCATCAAGGTTGTACAGTTGACCTAACTGGGCATTCAGTTGACCTAACTGGGCATTCAGTTGACCTAACCAGACATTCAATTAACCTAACTTTGATATACTGTACCTAACCAATCAAGGGTGTACAGTTGACCTAACTGGGCATTCAATTAACTTAACTGTGCTTTTAATTATAGGGCTGCAATTATTATGTACAATTATTCAAAAAACAACAGATTTAGTGCATTAAAAGCAATAACCATTTGTCAAATGACTATTTATTTTTTAAACTAATTTACAGCTGGATTCAGAAGGATTGCCAGTTTAGTTAGGTTAGTTTTAGTTAGCAACAAAAATAAACCTCATGACTGTACTCAGTATCTCCTAAAACCTCTAAAATGACTTTCTGTATGCAACATTACTGGTTGCCATTCATTAAACACCTCAGCAATTAGCATATAGGACATTTGCTCACAATCGTCACAAGCCATGATTTTTTATAAATAAGATGCTTCCTTGTGCAACTGTATTAATGGATGCACACACGTGCATAAAGAAACAGAGCCCACGTACACATAAACAAGAAACGCAGTCACCAACTAGTGCAACACTTGTGCAATTTGTTATTCAGTGCACAGCAACAAAAATGGACCTCACCATTGTATTTAGCATCCTCAAAAACCTATAAAACCAGAGTCCATATATACAGGTACTGGTTGGAGGAAATTACTTTTTGGTTGCAGGTTGGCAGCCCTGGATTCAGGATTGGATAAACAAAGAAATGGGGAAGCTGAAGCTAGTTTTTCTCATTTTAATATAAAATTTATGGTAGAAACTATTGAAGCACAAATTTTATACATTACACATTACATAATATTTCATTATTTCATTTACTTTTGGTTAGAAGTGCATCAAAATTTAAGTACCCAATTAAATATATAAAATTAAGACCCATTATAATCTTGCCTGCTAAAGTAATAGTCTGACTGTTTGCATCCTAGTATCAATATTTTAAATTTTCTATGACTATTATAAAAAGGAAAATGTTATTTGGAAGGGTAAGTTTTGCAGTTTGCACCATATATGGTCATGTTCTACCTGCTTTAGTTGATTTATACTGACATTATATATAATTTTTTTTGTGTAGTATATACATCAGAATCATCATAAACAAACTGAAAACTTTGTAATGATTAGCACCTTTTAGGTATAAGTTATCAATATACTTTCACTTCACTTTTAGGTGAGTTTGAACAATGGTTCAGGATCAACCTATGGTTGAACCCCTCTGCAGCATCCTACCTCATTGCGGGATTTGAGAAAATATACTTTATAATGAGTCTTCTTTAGTAGAAATATCTGTAACTCCTACACTGAAAAACTCCCCTTTAACATATATAGTATATATTGTATGTTGTTATCTTTTTCATATACTGTATAATGTAATGTTATATTGTCTGTTTCAGAATAAAATGGGAACATGAGGAAAGATGAATGTATACTTGTTCACTTCATATGAACCTGAAATTCTTGGCATTAAGTTGCTATCTTACTGCCAAACATTTGGCCATTTCCTTCATCTCCACAAGGTGGAAAAGAATTTGTGAGGCAAGTCAAGAGACCATTCAGACTGCATCCACCTTCTGGGCAAAGGCAGGGATTCTAGTCCACGTGCCCCAGCATTCCATCCAGAAGCTAGAGAGCATCTTCACTGAGTGGAAAGGACTTCAGAAGCATAAAAAATGAATGACTCCAGGGCACAAAAACAAGGAGGAAAAATTTGTATTGTGTCTGGATGATCTCTCTGATATTGCCTATGCAGATGCCCTCACCCTCATCACCATCCCAGAAGATGGGGCCTTCCTTCTCTCTCAAAAGGCAGAATGGGTATCTGGGCTCCATTGGTGCCTTGGATAGGGCCCAGGCTCTTTGCAACCAGCAACTTTAAGAGCATTTAGATGCTGAGATGAGGTGCCAGAGAAGATTGGAGGAGGAGATGAAGCTTCTTCAAGGCATGTTGTGCTTGTATCTGATGCATTGTCAGCTTCATCTAGTGGTTCAGAAGATATGTATGAACTAGGGGTTAAAACCGGTATTGAAGAAGTACAAATAATACCGATACCGATATTATAGGTTTTCGGTATTGACAAAAATTGCTATTGTAAAATTTAGGCAATTTAGTCCTCCGATAGGCAAATAAACTGTTTTTGGAGGATTCGGAGAAAAAAAAAGTTTCTGGGTATTTTGCAGTTAACCTCTTTTTTCATTTTCTATTCCTTTCTATCAAAGAAAACTATTTATTGCACTAACTTTTATAAATTTATATTATGTATGGATCATGAAAAGAGGTTAAAACAAACAAAAACTCTTTATTGCAGACATTTTGTTCCATCAAAATTAGTTCTCAAAAGAACTGCAGAAAGGCTCCATAAAAGACTTTTCCCTAAGAATGTGGTTGATTTGGAGATAGAAATGGAAGAACAGGAATTTCCATGTAACCCTGAAAATGTAGCTGCAAATAAGACTGAAGTGGAAGCAGATTCATTACTGGGTGAATACATGCAAGAAATGGACAAACTAGGAAAAGTGCCATCAAAAAAAAATTCCATTGATTTTGATGTTACTAATGAATTTAAAAGCTTGGAAGTTACTTTACAGAGAAGTGAGAATTTAGAGAAGCTGTACAAGGCACTGCTTTCAATTAAACCTACAAGTGCAGAATCAGAAAGAGCCTTTTCTGCTGCAGGCCTATTTCTGACGAAACTGAGATCAAGTCTATCTGAACAATCCCTAGATGCTCTTTGTTTCCTCAAAGCATACTTTCCAAATCAAACTAAGAAATAAATATTTAGATACTAATAATTTCTATCTACCCCAGTAGTTGTATAATAATATGCTAAAAAAAAATTCAAATAATATTTTTATTACAATTTAGTAATTTACTGTATAAACTTTTTCGAATAGAATGCCATCTATTTGGAGTTGGGTCATTAATTTATAGTAAATATGGTGAGTACTGCAAGTCCCTCAGACTTGTGGGAGGGTTGGTAGGGTGGCACCATAATAAATCAAAATAAATTATTTTTTTCATAATACCAGTATCAATACCGGGATTAGCATAATTGCCTCCAAATACCGGTATTGAAAATTTTCGGTATTATGCAAGCACTAGTATGAACATCAGACCCCCGTAGGGCTGTTGTTTCGTGCTTCTACTCCGAAACAGGCCAGAATCAACATACGTCTTCTGGACTTGCTTCAGTTCTGGACAGAACACAAATCTCATCAAGGAAAGCCACCTTTGTCCTAAGTGAGGCAGCATCCAGTCTCTGTCATGATGTCAGCACTCTCAACATCAACAGGAATTCCATTTAATGGGTGAGGGTGCATCATTGAGCAAGCCGACATCTGAATTCTCTGTTTCAGTCTCTTTTGACCATTCACTGGGATGGCAAGTTCTTAAAAGACTTGACATCCAAGGAGCATATACAGTAGATTCGTTTCCAGTTGTCATATCAGGTGTAGGAGTGGAGCAGTTACTGGGAGTACTGAAACTATCTTCTGGAACAGGTGAGGCCCAAACATATGCCATCATCTGTTGCTCTGGTGCATGCAACCTCCTTGAACAAAAGTTGGCAGAGATTTGCCTTCATGGCATGCTGCCACCATATGATGGAGCTGCATTTGAAAAGACAATTGGGCCATCCTCTGGACCAGAAATCAAACTCTCTGATAGATTTAAGTAGAATTGGAAGTTTAAAGATCAGGATAACTTCCAACCAGCATTCACAGATCCCTATGTGGAATCCATAGTGGCCTTATCTCGTGATGACATCCTTGAATTTGCCCAAGAGTATATGAAAATTGAGCAATCACGTGATGATTACTGAGAGTTTCTTGATCTATCAGTCATCTTCCTTGGATGTGCTCCAGATTGGGGAATGTGTTTCCAAGTTCCAGGTGCCATGCATTGTGTAAGATGGATGGTGAAGGTCATATATGCCATCAAGATTTGGCTCTTCAGGGCCAGTTTCTGTTAACATCTTTGGAAGAAAAAGGAATCTGTGACCTTGCTATCTTCACCATCCTGATCTCTCTCTCTCAGGGCCTGGATGATGGCACCATTGGCAGTTGAGGTGCCTCTGAATGACTTCAGGCTTGTGGGACAACTCCTCAGATACCCACAAACTGCCACGGCCATAGTTACAAGCAAGAAACTCGGGCTTCACTTGTGGTACGTCTCTGAGCAGCTGGTTAGGTTAAGACTCTTAGATTCACGGGTTTCTCCCGGAACAAAGAAGCTAATATTTGTAGCCATGGAAGAAGTAGCTCTTGAACATCCACCAAAGTGCCCCAGAGTGGAGTCAGCTGCATTTTTGGGTAACAAGGGCTTGGAGCAGTTCTGCACGGCCAATTCCAAGAGACTATTCCAGCTACTTTGACTCCCTGAAGCATCTCTTCCCAAGGATCCTTCTGACTGGGAAGAAGGCCAGTTCTTTAAGGAAGTTCTGTATAAGGTCAAGGGACTGGCTGTCGTTAATGACAGGGCCGAATGGGGCATGACCCTTATCCAGGATTTTAACAAGTTAACAAGAGGAGGAATAACTCTAATTCCTCCTCCCAAGTCATAAGCTAACAATGATGACAGTTTCCTGATTGTACAAAAAAGACAATCATGGCCAAAAGTAGTCATCCATGATTATTGTTTTTGTCAATTTTTGTCAATATTTATCAGCCAATATTTCCTATTTGAGAGTAGATGTGAGATAAATTTATTTTTAACAAATTTCATAGATGAAAAATAAACAAAAATGTGTTGCATGCATCTATTCTTTCATACATGTACAGTTTTGTACATGTTGAATTTAAATTTGTTAATGCATTGGTCAAGCAATAAAGCATGGTACAGTACCTTTGAATTTTGATACCCTTCTAGTGTGTTAATTATATATTTCATAATTATTTGTTTACATTCATTTGCAGAAAGTTGGTTTAGATTACAGAAGACAGCATAATGTCACTGGACACAAATGGAAGGCAGTTTATGGTGACATCAACCAAAGTTGGCCCTTGTAGGATATCCATGCACTAAATTGAATGTATATGGAAAATTCATGACCTGAGGGCCACCTCTTAATATTTTCCAATTTCAAAGATATTTTGCAGTGTATTGTCTCCACAAATGGCATAAATTGGCATAAATTGAAGAGGTTAGATGGTTTAATTTAAGAATTTTGATTTTTTACTATAAGGGCCACCCTAGTATCTAATGTATTGAGGGGTTAATTTTAAGGATTTTTTTTTTTGATTATCCATCAGGCAACTAGGACCTCATCTTCAGGTTGCCCCACAGAGAATTTGATTGTCCTGAACTTTTCTACAGGCAAAAGGCCAGAGAGCTAAGCTTCATCCCAGGAGACAGTTCAACAAATATTAGCTATTATCATGCCAAACCTTATATTTTCTTAATAAAAATGACACTAATTGTTATTTAACAAATAATGGAATATATGGTAAGAAAAAAACCCCATTTAAATACATTTCTAACCATTTTTTTCAGTCACTGCTCAAGCACGCTTTCTCATCAAATCCTCAGGACCAACTGACAGACCTTGAAAGGGGATCCATTTTACATTTGTCCAATGGGCAACTCTATATCACTGTGGTTGCCCAACAGAATACTTAGTTCTCTCATATGACCAGATAACCATCAAAATTAACCCCTGGTACATATTTATCTACCAACCAATTTTTATTGTGTGGAAGGATGAACAACTGGGTTTTGCTGTGTGCCACCTGCTGCCACTCGATCTTGATCCTGGGGCCAATGGATTTGTAGTCGGTGATGCTTACCCACTACACCACTGAGGTGCACACACACACAATATATATATATATACCTTATGAACCTTATGTTGTTTCGTGTGTTGGTCTCTCTTCACACGGAGGTCAAGCTGGTGGCCCCGCCTCTAGGTCTGGCCTGGTGGAGGAGCGAGTTATGGCCTGGTGGAGGCCATATATACATATATATATATATATATATATATATAAAGCAAACAACCACAGGGAAAAGGAAACACAAAGTCCGAGCGCTTTCGTGATATATTCACATTATCAAGGAGGAACAGAAAATAGATGGAGATTACAAAGTAAATGAGTTAAATAGACAAGCAAAAAATTCACAATTGGCACCTCAAATTAAAGGCCTTAAAGCCCTCCAAAGATTATTTCAATTGATAACATAATCTGTAGGCAGCTAAATTACTAAATAAAAAAAAAAAAGAAGTATACTATATAGATGAAATTAAAAAAAAAAAATAATAATACAGAGAACAAAAATTATTATAATGGTTATTAACACTAATATTTAATTAAAACAGGCAATTAATTGGCAAGAATTTAATGAAAAACAAATAGATAACGTAGATAACAAATAGATAACATAATCTGTAGGCTGCTAAATTACTGTACAAATGAAATTAGACAAAACACCACTACAGAAAACAAAAATTATTATAATGGTTATTAACACTAATATTTAATTGAAGTAGGAAATTAAGAGGCCCGAAATTAATGAATTTCCTTAATGGTTTGCCTTGGTTAAATAAATAAATATTATTGTAAGAACTGTTAACATTCTTATGTGTCTATTTTAATTGTAATATTTCTTTTGTGTATAATCTTTGGTTGCTGGGGGGTTTATTGGACTTTTGAACTGGGTTGCTTTTGGGAAAACAATTTTTTTTTTTTTTCCCCAGACTGTTTGTAGAAATTTTGTAGTAATCTGTAAGACGATGGCAACTTTCCCTTTGTTTTCATTAATTTCGGGCCTCTTAATTTCCTACTTCAATTAAATATTAGTGTTAATAACCATTATAATAATTTTTGTTTTCTGTAGTGGTGTTTTGTCTAATTTCATTTGTATAGTAATTTAGCAGCCTACAGATTATGTTATCTATTTGTTATCTACGTTATCTATTTGTTTTTCATTAAATTCTTGCCAATTAATTGCCTGTTTTAATTAAATATTAGTGTTAATAACCATTATAATAATTTTTGTTCTCTGTTTTTTTTTTTTTTTTTTTTTTTTTTTTTTTTTTAGTATACTTTTTTTTTTTTTTTTTTATTTAGTAATTTAGCTGCCTACAGATTATGTTATCAATTGAAATAATCTTTGGAGGGCTTTAAGGCCTTTAATTTGAGGTGCCGATTGTGAATTTTTTGCTTGTCTATTTAACTCATTTACTTTGTAATCTCCGTCTATTTTCTGTTCCTCCTTGATAATGTGAATATATCACGAAAGCGCTCGGACTTTGTGTCTCCTTTTCCCTGTGGTTGTTTGCTTATTAATAAGGTCACGTGTTATTTTGTGATTTTAGTGCATATATATATATATATATATATATATATATATATATATATATATATTAGTGATGTAGCGGATGTCATTTTTTTCACATTGGCGGATGCGGATGTTTGATTTCAATATCCGTGGATGCGGATGTCTTTTGAGATTTGTTGTGTTTAACGTATATAATAAGTTATTATATAGAGAGAGCTGTAGCTATAATGTAGTATAATTGATTAATTGTACAATAATTGCTGTACTTTTCTCTGAACATATAAAATAATATCAAGCATCTAACTAATATAGAAATCAATTAGTGAATTCGTCTACAAATAAATTCGTTATATTTTGTTGAGTTTCAGCCACAATTAGAAACCATAATTGTGTTACCAGGATGCGGGACGTGAACCCAACTCAAATGCACCCCACCGACCTCTTTCCTCAACCCCACCCTTATAGAAAGAGATCTTTAATTAGCTTGATAACTATTTATATTAAGTTTAAAGTTTTATTAGGCATATTTATAAATGAGTAATTAAAATAAAGTAAACTAAGATGTTCATTGTTTAATGTTCAAACTTAATTATAGGAAGGTTATGCTTAAGGAACATTAACTTTTCTGCCTTTTCTGCTGCCAGTCTGTTTCTCTTTTCATCATATATTAATCCAGCACTGCTAAATAATCTCTCACTTGGTACGTTTGTTGGAGGATAGGCTAAATGTTTCCTTGCAAGTTTACTCAAGTATGGATAGATATTCTGCGTATTTTTCCACCAACTAATAGGATTGTCACATGCAGCCAGGCATTTTTCTTGGTGATAGCTCTCGATCATTTTTACTACATCTTTTGACATCGCGTAGGTCTCGTCATTGCTGCTTGACTCAAGAAACTGAGAGAGAGATTCTGTGATAGATTTGCTTGTTGAAGGTGTTGGTTCTGTCACTGAAACTTTTATTCTTTTGGTGGGTGGTGAAGCGACAGATTCAAGAGATTGAAGCTCTTCAACTGCTTTGCCAAGTGATGATTTAACTCGTTCTAATGTACTAGGTGAAAATAACTTAGCTTTGTAACGTGGATCTAAGTAGGTTGCAAGAGAGTAACTTCATACAAGACAGCCTCTCGTCCTGTCGCTTGCATCACTTATGCGCACAATGAACTAGTTCTATTAATATAGTAGAATTTGATAATTTCCGCTTATTAATGACGTTTTATCTCAACGGTCCACATCCGCAGTCCAAAGTGCGGATGCGAGAAAATGTGCGGATGTTCCGCGGATGCGGATGTTCCGCGGATGCGGATGTGACCTACATCACTATATATATATATATATATATAATATATATTATATATATATATATATATATATATATATATATATATACACATATATACATACATATATATATACACACACACAGGGTGTCCCAGGAGGAAATGTCAAGAATGTACCATTTGGCTCTTTGGGTATTTCTAAGTAGAAAGTATTACATCGACATGTGCCTGATTCCCAACCATTACCGAGATACAGGCCTCTACATTTGGGTAACTAAAACATAATAAAAAGCCGATCTCAGATAATATTCAATGACATTTAATGATACATTGGCAACTGTGCAGATCTTCACATTATTTATTTACATTATTTTTTTTGTCTGCAGGTTCTTGAAGAGTAACGTTTATCAGCGGGGTAAGCCCGAAACTAGGGAGCAGTTGGTTGCACGTATACAGGATGCGTTCATAAACCTCAGAAATGAACTTCCGCGTTTTCCTTGGCAAGACTCGATGGATTGGAGGCTTGCCGCGTGCAATGAAGAAGGAGGGGGTCACTTTGAAACCATTTTGCAATAAGTGCAATAGTGTATTGTATGTTTGTACTTTTTGTGAACCACAAGTGTCATTAAATATTATCTAAGATCGCCTTTTTATTATGTTTTAATTACCCAAATGTAGAGGCCTGTATCTCGGTAATGGTTGGGAATCAGACCCATATCGATATAATACTTTCTACTTAGAAATACCCAAAGAGTGAAATGGTGCATTCTTCACATTTCCTCCTGGGACACCCTGTATATAGGGTAAGGGAACCATTACAGATGCACAAGTTCAATTGAGACACATGACAGAAAAATACTTTTTTGTAAAAATTGGAAAAGGTAGGATAAATAGTTTATAGGTCAATAGCAACTTTTAGCATCCTGTATCACTCCCCCAAGATGAAGATATTCAGCATTTGATTTCAGCATATGAGCATGATGAACTTTTTCTCTTGATTTGTAAGGTTTCCTTGTGAAATTATAAGAAAAGTAACATTCTTTCATGACAATTTTCATCATCATCTTCACATTTAAGACCACACTTCTAGTCCAGTTCAATAATCAATATTCATGGCCAATTGTGTTGTGAATTATGTTGGTCCCTGTATTTCCAGTAGCCTGGGAGGGTGGTGCATCTCCATTGGTTTGGGATCAGGTATCAAATCAATAGAGAGAGACTTTTAAGACTTTATTCAAGAAGGCCTATATCCATATGGGGGAAGCATATGATAGTGGACCTTACTGCTGATACCATTAAGATCCACTTTCTTTAACCAGAAGGAGACCCATTCTCAGTGAAACATGTGGTGTCACAGGTCTAATACAGATGCACATCATTACCTCCAATAGAGAGAGAGAGAGAGAGAGAGAGATCTGCACTGGTCACTGGTGGTGCATCTGCATTGGACTGCTGTAGTTGATTATTTTATATTCTTATTTACAGAAGATTGTTTATCAACAATTGAAAGCATGCATGGTACATGACAAGTGCAAAATGAGTGTTAAAAATAAGCCAAATAGGCTAAGTGGCTGCAAAGAATACACTGAAGAGGACATACTTGCAGCAATTGAGGATACAAGTATCAAGATGATAGTATACTATTACATACGGTACTCTGAACCAAAGATAACTTAGAACTTAATCTGAATAACATATGTATATACTAACTTAGTTAGACTGCAGTAATGTATATACAGGTATACCCAAGTTTTTGTAAGTTATGTTCCTCAGACTCATTAGGAATAGCAAAATTGCAAATAATGAATCATTTTTTCTTATATAAATATATGTTTTATGGGGGGGGATGTATTTTGGTGTCCATTTTTCAGAAGGTAAGATGTTTGGATACGTTCCCATATAATACATAAAATCAAGGATAAAACATAAATACAGACTTGTATTAGCATAGTAAGTTATGAATCACATGTTTAAAAGAATAAACATACCTGTACTGTACTTTTATTTCCTCAAACCACCCCCAACTCGCACTGCAAGTTTCACCATCACTGGTGACTTCCTCTCATCTTGCCATACAGACCGTGCCTTTTCTTGAATGATGGCCTGTAAGATGGGCATGCTGTGCTGTGTTTGGTAGCAGGTGGAATTGTGAATTATTCTTACCATTATCTGGCACTATGAATAGTGGAATTTGGTGTAAAAAAATATATATATTACGTTTATATAAGCTAGGGCTGTGGAGTCGGTGATAAAATTTGCCGACTCCAACTCCGACTCAGACTCCAAAAATTTTAACACTCCAACTCCAGAAATCTGACTTGTATAATTACGACTCTGACGGAATGTTAAGGCCAAATTGATTACGATTAGCTTTATTAGGCCAATGGAGATTCATAAACAAGGCATTTTGTCACCACCACATGACTCATCAGGTTACTTAGTGGCTGTAACTATGCCTTAATGGCTTTTTTCTCTCTATTTAAAAATTACAATAAATCCCAAAATACAAACTGATTGAGACTTAAACAAAATAAGATTGTTATTGGTTTAGCAAATTAATAAGATGTTTTTGTATTATTATAAACATCTGTAACAAAATATACTAACCTAAACTGAATTTGTTCTTAAAAAAAAGATCGCTTCCATTAAATCTTCTTTCAGTGATGCTTATCAAAATTATCAAATTGAAATCTAAAAATCTGAAAAAGATTTAGGGTTGCTAGTACAAAATTTTTAAATTTCCTTATTAATTGTTAATTAATTAATTATAATCCTTATTAATTATAAGCAACTATATTTATATATTATTTATACTTATATGTTATATATTTATATGTTATATATTATATATTATTTATATATTATATTATACAGTGGACCCCCGATTTGAGTACGTAATCCGTTCCAGCATGGCGTACTCAAATCGAACTTAATAACCTATGGGAATTAATTAATTCGTTCCAAAACCCAAAAATTTTACCCCACCACTACTTTTTCTATAGAAATTGGCCTACGAAATTTAGTAATTGTATTAAAAATAGAAAAGAATACAAAATACATACCGTACAATATAGACAAAATAGGATAATCCTGTAGGAGTCTTGCTTGATGTGCTGGAAGTTCCAGATGAGGAATGGAGGGGAGGAATTATTGCTTGGAGGGAGAGTCTCCTTCCATGATGATGTCTGGTAACTCATCAGGGCTAGGCGTTCTTAGGCCCACAGCCAATGACATGGAAGAGGTAGAGGGTTGGGGACTTGAGGGCTTGAAATAAGCATCAATTTTCTGTTGCTTCTGCCTGTTTGCTATGAATGACTTAAAGTAGCTCATGACCTTGTCCTCAAACAAGCATAAAACAGGTTCACTGATTTCCACATCGGGGTGCAAGTTGACAATAGGTTTAAGCTTAGACCAGTATTCAATTCTAACAGAAATCCCTAAGAACACCTGTACTATTCAAAACATTAGACCCCGAATGTTCCAGCAACGAACGCTCTAGACAAACTGAAACGCGTTTGGCGTCGCCGGCTGGCGTACTCAAATCGAGTTTTCTACTCAAGTCGAGTCAATAGGAGCCTATGGACAAGCGTACTCAAATTGATGCATACTCAAATCGGGGGTCCACTGTATATTAAAACATAAGTTAAATCTATTTTATTCATAAAATTGAACTAGGCCTAGGCCTAGGCTGCTATGGTTATAATTAAAGGATTTGCACTGACTCCGACTCCATCCAACTATGCACTTCCGACTCCACTCAAAATTGACTGACTCCTGACTCCGACTCCACAGCCCTGGTATAAGCGAAGTTATGAATAATGGGGTATACCTGTACATATATGAGCAATTAGTATATGCAATATTTTTATATATACATTGCAGATTGGGATTGTCCATTTGTGCAGCTGGCAAAAAATACAGCATTCCAGAGGCCACACTGTAACGTAAATACACAGGGTACCATCCAGTTAGCGATAAAAATGAACCTGAAGCCCTTACTGACAGAAGCTGAAGAAACTGTATCAATGAATTATATCAATAATTCTGTTAGATGGGCACAACCAGTCATGAAGTCAAATGTGATAAAGGCAGTAACAATCATATTACAGGAAGAACTAGATACAGGGATTCAACCTAAAGAAAAATGTTTATTTGTAGATACATATTTATCTTCTGGCAGGTAAAAGCTATTGATGAGGGAGGAATTACTGTCTCATTCCTGAAGGAAAAAAAATGCAAGATTTTATTTAAGTCCATAGATTGAAGAAATATCATACCCTAACCATGGTAAATTCACACTGGACTGCTTCATCTAACTTCCCCAGTATCTGAAACCTGTCACTAGTTGGGGGTTGTGGTTCTGGATCCACGGAAGTCTGATCTTAAAAACTCTGCATTTGGGTTTACCTTTCCATTACAGCTTAAGACCCATTCTGTCATACTTTGCTAAATAAACAGCACCAACTGTTAAGCATTATAACATGTATTTGCCTTTATGCTGTGATGATTTGATCCATGGGATCAATCATGTAAATGCTTATATCCATATTGTTCTGGCTGTATACACTAAATTGTTGTTGATGACCAATAAACACTTAATGTGCATGTCTTCTCTCTTTTACAAATACAAAATAAATAGCTGTAGCCAGTTTCTCAATGGTAGTAACATTTTAGAGAACCTCATTACAGAGATTAAAGATCTGCTCAAAACATACTTGTCAAACAGAAACAGCAATTTGACAATGACAACAATGAGAACTAAATTAAAAAAGAATGCATAACTAAAAGAAACAGATGAGTAAAGCCATCTAAAAAGTGATTCATATCACTGATTTTCAACCAGCATTAACATCAAAATCTATATGCAGAAAATCATTTAGTATAGAGATGCATCACCCTGTCTCCATTGAGGCAAGTGTGTGTGAAGGGAGTTTTGTCAAAAAGGAGACACTATATAGTAAGTCCCCAACTTACACACTTAATTTGTTCCAAAGATCGCCATGTAAATTGATAACCAAGTCCAGAACTGCTTAAATACAATATATTTTGTGACATATGTTTATTTCTATGGAGAGTTAAAGCTAAAAAAGTAGGGTTTATAAAAACAAAATATTAAGAAAATGAAAATTTATTCAATACAGTACATATATAAAAACCTAATATTAAGAAAACTAATACAGTATTTATTGAAAAATTTGTGGCTCAGATTCTGCAGATGTTGATGGCAATTGGATCTCTCCTCTGTTTAAGTGATACTATCTTGAGCTGCAGTTGAACTAAGGATCATGCTCGCCTATCTGTGTAAGTTGGGGACTTGCTGTACTATTTTAGCATAATTATATAAAAACACGTCCAGAAAAAATAAAATCATATATATATATATATATATATCATGATAACACCAGTAAATTCTAATACAATCATACAATTGGAACATTTGATGACCTACAATAGTAGAATGGGGAGTTTTTGAAGCAGAAAGGTACCAATTTTTGCATCTCCATTGTCTCACTTACCCTATATATAATATGCATTTTGTGTGGGAGTACATGATAACATATAGTTTGAAATAAAGTTTGCTTGTTGTTGTGGAAATGGCTGTGCTTCTAACCACTAGTCAGTGAGTAGCCAAATAAATACACTTGAAGCCTGTTAATTCAACACATTTGGGACTCTACCATTGTCAAAATACCTGAAGGGTCTGAATTACAGTTAAGTTCCAAATTTGTTGGATATTTTGACATTTTGTCAAAATATTGGGGTTTTCCCAGTGACTTCAATGAGTAATTTGACTATAAAGAAAATGCAAATGAATTTTGGAAGCTTGAGAATTTAGTGATGGGACGATTAATCGGAATTGAGAATCGGAAGAATCGAGTGTTTTTCAGGAATCGGCATCGGAATCGTAAGAATTTGGTTACGACTTTCAATTCTTACAACGATTCTTTGTCATTTAGTGACAAAAATGAACTAATTATTAATTAAATTATCTTTTTCTTTCCAGAGCACAAATTTAATTTTCATTTGCAATTTGATTACTGATATTCAATATTCAAGACTTAAATTTAGTATTTTTATTTATAGCAATTTATTCAATTCAAAAGAATTGTTTTAAATAAGGTGGGAAATTTGTTTAAATAATGTAAGAATTGCATTGTAAGCTTAGAAGGAATAAAGGATTACAAATTATAGTTCAATTGTAATTATTAAAGGAAAAATTTTAAAATGTTTCTTTAATAAGATTAAATCTAACAGATATATTTGTTTCTTATATTTACAACCTAATCAATTAGATTCTAAGGTGATATTACCATACTATTACTTTATATAGTTAGTCTTACAAATAAATAAAATAGGACTACATAGGTATAGTTTTCTGAAGAGCACCAAGTAAACTCTTATCTATAAAAATACTGAGAATCGGAATCGGGACATTTTATTGGCATTGGAATCGGAATTGGCATCGATTGAAATTTAGGTATTGTCCCATCACTGCTTGAGATATTTTGTTAAACAAGGGGTTCACGCACCTTGCCTTGAGGAAGCCCAATTGCAGCATCTCTAGACAAGATGCTTAAATATAATTTTTAGTAAATAAATATACACATATGAATGCATTACATATGCTAAAAAGTAGCTTGATAAACAGGAAATTTATTTTTTTTAGCAGTAAATACACATGGTATTTGTTCAGTTAATCCACAATAATTATATTACAATACCAGAGAAAAATTATTGTGTCCAATTTGTTGCCATGCATATTGTAACCCTTTTACCAATAATGT
Source organism: Bathynomus jamesi (assembly GCA_023014485.1). Taxonomy (NCBI): domain Eukaryota; kingdom Metazoa; phylum Arthropoda; class Malacostraca; order Isopoda; family Cirolanidae; genus Bathynomus; species Bathynomus jamesi. Next base: position 152,021 of record JAJOZX010005972.1, read on the forward strand.
ACAAAGCATCACTAAGCTTAAATTTCCATAAATATTGGGGAAAATTGTTTTTCATCACAAAATATGCCTTTTGAGATGAGTTTTTTGTTTTTTTGAGAATTAAAATGGTAATTAAAACTTCAGCGATGAATATTGGCTTTCAAGAGTAATTTTAAAGAATAAACTACCGTATAAACCAATGTAGGTTATGTTTATTGGCTATAACATGAAAGATCCTCTTTTTCTGTCTTAATATTGAAAATGTCATTTTTACTTTTATAATAGATTTGGTGCTGTTAGCTTTGCACAGAACTTTGTGTTCAGGTGTTAAAACCATACCTAAATTATTTCAGGTATATTTCTTTGAAAGAAACTATAAAAGCGAAATAAGAGCTTTCTAATTTGAAAATTTTGTTATCAGTAAAATCTATCATGATTTTATCAGTATTGGCCAAAAGACCCCAAGAATTAAAATGGTATTCACTCTATAAATCAAGGGTTGGCAACCTTTTGAATGCAGTGTGCCAGTTTACAATTAATGCCAACATTTTTACAGCCCTGCATGCCAACTATAATTTTTATATGCATATTTCATAGAATGATCTACTCTTTTTCAATCCCAACAAACAAATCAAAGCACTTTTGATTTGTATTTTAACCAAAAATACACACAGACAGTTTGATGCTGTCCTTTATAATTTTTTAATTTCAACATATAATAATATATACAATATATAATTCAGAATAATAATCAATATTATAATTTAAAATTTTTGTTTGAAATTGCAATTTTTGGGGAATCACGTGGTGTGCCTTGGACAACCACCTCGCGTGCCAACTCTGGCATACATACCTATGGTTGCCAACCTCTGCTGACCCCCATCAGTATGGGTTTCACGAGGGACACACTACTGGTGATCTTCCATCTCTCTCTCTGACTCTTGGTCATCCTCCTTTTAGAATTTTGGTGAAACTTTACTATTGCATTAGACATATTGTTAGATTTTGACAGAATCTGGCACAAATCTTTAATTTTGAAACTGCCATCCTTTGGTTTTTATCCTTCTATCTGTGCCTTCATCTCTAATTTCCTTTCTGGCTGATCTATAGCTGCAGTTGTAGATGGCCACTTCTTCTAAAGGTATTAACAGTGGTGTTCCTTAGGGTTCCTCCTGTCACCCACTCTTTTCCTGTTATTTATCAGTGATAGATCTTCTAATTTGCACTTTCTGTCCTATTCACTCTTATGCCAATGATTCCACTCTTCACTTCTCCACCTGCTTCCCAAAGTGTCCCTCACAGCAGTCACTTCATGATTCACGTAGGATGGCTATGGGACACCTAACCTCTGATCTTTTTGCTATCTCAGACTGGGACAAGGAAAACACTGTGGCTTTCAATGCTTCAAAAACTCAGTTCCTCCATCTGTCTACTCATCACAATCTTCCACATGACTATCCCCTTACCTTCAACAACACACAACTCAATCTCTCTTCTTCTTTTAACATTCTTAGCATTTCCTTTTCTCATGATCTTTCCTGGAAAGATCACGTATACTCTTCCCAAAACAGCTTCTAAGAGGTTAGGTGTGCCGTACTGTCTCCGCAGTTTCTTCACCACCACTCAGTTGCTGTCTCTGTACAGGGGTCTTGTTCACCCCTGTATGGAGGATGTCTCTCATGTGTTGGGTGGCTCAACCCACAGCTGAACTTGACTGGGTGGAATCAAAGGCTTTTCATCTCATCACTTCCCCGCCTCTTACTGATGGTCTTCAATTTCTCTCTCTCCTTGCCACAATGTTGCCTCACTCTTTCTTTACTATCGCTATCATAATGGACATTGCTCTTCTGAACTCTCTAATTGCATGTCTCCTTTAAGGAGAGCATCTTTCATTTAGTCAACCAGTCAACTCTGGAACAATCCTCCTTAATCCATCTTTCACTCCTTCTTAATCCATCTTTCACTCTTTTTAATCCATCTTTCACTCTTTTTAATCCATCTTTCACTCTTTTTTAATCCATCTTTCACTTTTTTTAATCCATCTTTCACTCTTTTTTAATCCATCTTTCACTCTTTTTTAATCTATCTTTCACTCTTTTTTAATCCATCTTTCACTCTTTTTTAATCCATCTTTCACTCTTTTTTAATCCATCTTTCACTCTTTTTTAATCCATCTTTCACTCTTTTTTAATCCATCTTTCACTCTTTTTTTTTAATCCATCTTTCACTCTTTTTTTTTAATCCATCTTTCACTCTTTTTTTAATCTATCTTTCACTCTTTTTTTAATCTATCTTTCACTCTTTTTTAATCCATCTTTCACTCTTTTTTTAATCCATCTTTCGCTCTTTTATTAATCCATATTTCGCTCTTTTATTAATCCATCTTTTGCTCTTTTTTAATCCATCTTTCGCTCTTTTTTTAATCCATCTTTCGCTCTTTTTTAATCCATCTTTCGCTCTTTTTTAATCCATCTTTCGCTCTTTTTTAATCCATCTTTCGCTCTTTTTTAATCCATCTTTCGCTCTTTTTTAATCCATCTTTCACTCTTTTTTAATCCATCTTTCACTCTTTTTAATCCATCTTTCACTCTTTTTTAATCCATCTTTCACTCTTTTTTAATCCATCTTTCGCTCTTTTTTTAATCCATCTTTCACTCCTCCTTAATCCATCTTTCACTCCTCCTTAATCCATCTTTCACTCCTCCTCAATCCATCTTTCACTCCTCCTTAATCCATCTTTCACTCCTCCTTAATCCATCTTTCACTCCTCCTTAATCCATCTTTCACTCCTCCTTAATCCATCTTTCACTCCTTCGTAATCCATCTATTATTGTCTATGACCTCCCATCTTTCAAATGCAGTCTCTCTGGGTATTTAAAAAACCCTGGACCTTGATTTTGGCTATTCTTCTATAGGAGGGGAACTTTTGTGGGCATTTGCCCTTGGCCCCTCCTTCCTGCATACAAAAAAAAATATAGGGGGTGTTTTATTATTTTCAGGAGAATATTTCATGTTTGTCATAATAAACTGTTAACTGAAGAGAGAGACTTGTTAAGGAAATTTTTCCATCACTCATTTGATGTCATGAGTTTAAAATGAAAAAAGATGAGTGATTGTGATCGAAAAGAAATTTATTGGAACATAGAAGAAATTGATATCAAAGAAGAAGTTGATATCAAAGAAGTTGATATCAAAGAAGAAGTTGATATCAAAGAAGTTGATTCCAATGAAACAAATTATTGCAAAGCAAATATCTGTGATGAATGGGAGGTAAGAAATAGTTATAAAAAGTTTTTCTTATAGCATTAAGTGGGTTTGTCATTCATGCCACAAGAAAAAGAAAATAGGACTTTTGTAGTTTGTGATTCTTTTGATGAATAGAGGTTGTTCAGTAATGTTGGTATTTTATTTATTAATACACTTATCAAAGCATTAAGCTGAACAACTCATTTTTAAAGCTTCAATAGATTATATATAAGGCAGTTTTCTTAAGTGTAGGAATAAATTGATATAGGAAATATGTATTGAATGTGATGAAAAGAAGAACATTTTCAATGTGATTGGATCAAAGATAAATGGATGACATCTTTCTGGTAGAGAAGAAACAGACTTCACTGATTTTGCACAGTGTTAAGGTGAATATATGTTCTGCTTGACTATACATTTGCTAAAGTACCGTATTTTTCAGTGTATAAGACGCACTCCTATTTTCAAGGCCTTTTTTCAGGAAAAAAATTATGACCAACTGCCTGGTTGTCAGATAGTGTCCGTAATTTTCTACCAGCGAGGCTAACTTTTGTTAAAGCCCTCCATCAAAAGTATGGTGATACATTTTCTTTCACCCATACTCATTATAAGAAAATAGTATTAAGTATACAGGAGACTATACTATATGTTATGAAACATAAAAGTAAATCATTATGCAATATGTACTGTTTTTCTTGTTATCAGTGGGTTGGGAAGAGTAGAAACTTAGTGTAAAATTGGCCAAACCAATACACAGTCAGAGGGACTAAGAGATGATGAATTTTTGTAAAAATCCATCAGTTCTTCTAGCCCATATAAAGGTAATATTATGACCGGTGTATAGGATGCAGGGTGATTTTGAGAGCCCTTTTTTTGGAAAAAAGTGCGTCTTATACACCAAAAAATATGGTAAGTCATTATAATACTTATCTGCCTTATTCTTGTAGTTATTCTCTACCACAGTAGTGAGGGGCACTATATATTATTGTCTAATATCTCTATGTGAAAAAGTTGGTAGAGAGTTGTGTATGAAATTATTAATTTGCAGTATCCCTTTTTCACAATAGGCTAGCGTGAAAAAGGTAGATAGTCTGCAGTATACACTCAGAAATACCTCAAAAGTTGTATAAAAGCTTTATAAAATGAGGTCTCAGATTTACAATGCATGGTACATTAATAAGGTGTTACTACCACATAAAGAAACAAATAATATGGCTTGTTTATTTTTGTTGATTTTTAACAGCGTATTAAAGTCTTGTCTTGAAGACACTTTGCATTTAAAAAGCAAGGTACATTATTATTATTATTATTATTATTGTGATAACAAAGTGAATTTGTATGTTGCCATTTCAGTCATTTATAAATTTAATTTTGAAATAATTTCTTAGGAGAACTTTCCCATTTGCTTGTATTAGGGTCCCACTGTGAAAATTAAATGGGTTAGATTGGTTTTTTTAATAGGTTGACAAAGTCAGGAATGTTACATGAAGTGATACCTCTGATAACTATATAAATTTACAATAATTGGTTAATTTTAAGTTAGAAATACAGCAAAATCCCATCATACCAAGCACTTTTTGGATTAATTAACCTTTTACATGCCAACGTTCCCATTTCGGGAACATAAAATAAAATAGCTGTATTTTTTTATATTTTCAAAATCTTTCAAATTTTTTTACATTTCTGTCTTTCTGAATGTTGGTTTAATATATTCTAATGGTTATTTTAAAGTTTTAGATTTTTTAAAGTTGTTTTTGAACTGTTTGAAATTATTACTTTTTGCCATTTTGTACTACTATTCTTTGCCTAATTTTTTTTAAACAAAAATTTTGTAAGGATGCTAACACCGATTCCTATGCATCGACAGTGTGTTGTTTTAGTGTATTATATACTTTTTTATGAGATAATTTATCTAATTAGCTGTTTATAGAATTTTTATTTTGATGTTCCCAGCAGGGTTGTGGAGTCGGTCCAAAATTTTCCGACTCCGACTCCACACATTGTAAAAATTCGACTCCGACTCCACACATTGTAAAAATTTGACTCCGACTCCGACTCCGACTCCACACATTGTAAAAAATCTAAAAATCCAACTCCGACTCCACACATTTTAAATATACGACTCTGACTCCTCTAGTGTTTCACTCTATAATTATCATAATAAGAAGACATTTCATCACCACCACATGAATCGTCAGGTTACTTTCTAGGATAAGGGAACATTCAAATATTAAGAAGGATATTGACTTGTAGATATTATCATATTAAGGGATTTTTATTTTTTCCAATAATATATACGGTGTATATATATATAAATGAAAAAGATTCTCTTAAACATAATTAAGGTCTAACCAGTAGTAGTCCTACTTAAAATTGAATAACCCTTCTTAACCTAGTGGCTATAACTATGTGTTTGATGGCTTTTTTCAATTAATTTTATTAATTTTTACAGAATTACATATTGAATTAACATTTAAAAATACAAAATTAATTACATAGTAGGCCCAATGCTACTGTTAATAATTTCCAGAAAATAAAATTGATTAACAAATTTATAAAATATTAGAAATTTTATATAATTAATAATGATTAACCTATTGAAAACATAAATCGTAATTTATAAACCTTTTAGTATATACTGTATATAAAATTAAATGCTTATATTATCTTAACTATTTATTACATGTTAGGTAAATTTGTTCGTAAGAAAAGGATGGCATCTGTCAGGTCCTCCTTCATCTGTCCTCTTAAGTCAGATTTGATGATCTGAAGAGCAGAAAAAAGGCGCTCAACACTAACTTGCGTAGGGGGTAGGGCAGTGACAGCAAGGGCAGCTTCCTGTACAATTTCTGGATAGCTCTCTATAGCTCATTACTTCCATTTTTGTAAAGCGGTCAATTTTTTCAACTTCTTTCAGTGCAGCAAAAAAATTCCATTTGAATTTATTCAGTTTTGTTGGAGCCGGAGGGTGTTCATATTCTTCTGACTGGACACGGCGACGCTTTTGAATCTTTTCTTGGTCATCAAGAAACTTTTCATATTCATCTTCTGAGCTTCATAAAGACGGGCTACTGTAGATAGGAATTTCATCAGTTTCATCACTTTCATGTTGTAGTCCCGATTGGTCCTTCTCTTGAAATCCCTTCATGTGAATGGCCACATCGCAAAGTGTAGATTTTGCCTTATTTTTTTGATCTTCTGTCAAAATGACTCTGTACATGGGGTCAACATAAATTGCAGCCAGTAGGATACCATTGTCAAGAAGGGAACTCTCTCTTCGTATCATTGAGGCTTTCATCTCATCAGCTATCATTCCTCCAATTTGTGAGAGCCGAAAAATAAGGGTTTTTCCATTCTTTATAAAAATGACCTGGTGTAAGATCTGATGATTGCAGATTTTTTGTTACTGTATAAGGGTAACGTAAAAGGCTTTCAAGTTCTTTGACTTGTTCCCAATGAGCCTCAGACATTGATACTTCAGGGTTGGCCATATCAGAGAGGAACTGTTTTAGTTCAAGAATGCGAGCTATCATCAAATATGTACTACCCCATCTTGTTGCCTGATCAATAATAGCACCTTTCCCAGCTCTTCTTTTGAGGATGGCATCAATCTTTGGGGTTCTAGCAACTGTAGCAACTTTTTGCACAATAGCAACCAAGTTGGCTGCATACCTTCCTTTCAATCCATCGTGAATAGCCAACTGAAGAGTATGCACTGCACAACGCATGTGGTGTATTTCTGAAATCCTTGCAGCAGCTTCCGGTAAGTATTCAAAGTCATGAAGATCATCATCTCCTCCACTTTCTTCAATTAAAGATACTGGTATGTTCAGGTCACTATCATTATCATCAATTGTAACATCTTCATTTAATTTTTCTACAGTACTGATCATATTGCTAGCATTGTCTGTGACGATTGAAAGCACCTGTTCTTTGCGCAAGCCATATTCCTCCAATACTTCAAGCACTATCTTTTGAATACAAGCACTTATGTGTTGGGCCTCTGTGTCTCTTATAGCCAATGTATAGATTACAATCTTTTTATCACTATCCATAAATTGTACATTTATTGCAAAGTAATTGGTCCTCATACGTGTACATGCATCCATTTTCAAAAAGATATATTTTCTCTGCAGAAGAGTTTTTAGTACTTCTTTTTGTTTGTTTGCTTCTTGGATTACAAGAGATCTTATACTATTTCTTTCCAAGGAAACCCCCAGCTTACATGCCATTTCGCCATTAAGTCCTACAAAAGCTGGTGTTGAAAATAATCTAAGAGGAACAGAGTTTTTTACAACCATTTCAATAATGTATTTTTTGAAATTTGCTGCAGTCATGGTTACAGTTACCTTGTCACTAACAAGAAATGAAGTAACAAGTCTTTGCTTTGATGTTGATGCTACTCTTTTAATTTCTTTAGGCTTGCATTCTTCATCCTTTTTGTTAACATTCTTTAGTATCTCTGGATGTCGTCGCTGTAGATGACGTTTTAGATTAGAAGCTCGTGTAGGAGAATGAGATTTCCCACCAGTAAATGTACTTATTCTTTCACCACAAATTGTTTCCTTATCATTTTTATCCTTAACTGTACATTGACAAGCAAAATATTTTCCATCATCACTAATAGAAAAATGTTCAAACACAGATGACTTTATTTTATGAGCCATATTGGGGTTGATTATTTATAATTAATGAATGAATGGATAGCCTTTATCGCGGAAAATTACATGAATTAAAATTGATGAACTAAGTGTGAAATTTTATATTTTATATTTTATATTTAAATAAATATTAATTGTATATTCTGAAAATGTAAAAAAAAAATATTAAAAAAAACTTAATCTAGGGGCTATCAATGAATAAGGTTTATTGACCAAAAAAACTAAATAACCTAAATGTTAGTATTTAGGATTTAGAAATTAAGGGTGACACAGGACACAGAAATTGGAGTCGGAGTTGGAAGTTTTTAACCGACTCCGACTCCGCCATGAAACATGCGACTCCACGACTCCGACTCCACAACCCTGGTTCCCAGAATGGGAATGTTGGCATGTCAAGCTATGCTTTCTCCAGGCTTTTTTGCGCATATCGTAAATTTTAAGCAATGAAATGTGTCTTACTTGAAAGATAAGGCGCATAAAACAGATGATACATAAAAATGAGTCCGAAATACATACAGTGTATCACATGTTTATGATGCATTTATATCAATTATTGCGTCATTGGTGCAGTTGTGAACATGCAATTTTTTTACTTTCAGCATAATAAGTTTGTATAAAAGCAACCTAGGAATGCATTTCTCATCATTTGTCATACGAGTAGCAAGCAGTAACCATTTTTTTGTGATTATGGAAGCGTCATCATTCTATGCAGTGGTGTGTACTCCTAAGATGCAAGGTAACACATTTATTTTGATTGTATATAGCATTCTGCATTTTTTTTATTTAAGTCTCAGTGAATTTATACCTGCTGTAATAGGAGTCCAGACTTTTGAAACTTGCAAGATGGGCGTTTGCTACTTGAAAATCTGTCCCTCAAATATGCAACATTCAATTTGCAGTAACCTCATTCTGCCTCGCAGAATAAAATGATATGCCACTGCCAGACGTAAGATGAAAACTATTAATTTAACTTATGTTACTCCCCATTTTTCCCAAATCCATGTAAATAAGATTCAGATCAATCTAATATGCTGTGGAAAGCATTCTGATGCTAGAATGTCCCCTCAATAATATTTGTTGTTATCACTGAGTAGAATTCATTTTGCTAGAGATTTGGACAACGTAAGCACAGCATTCTCCCGGGTGTCCCTCCCCTACACTCGCTGCTGGCTGCACCGCAGCATTACCAGTTCAATCATAAATTCATAACTGTAAATAATAATTATCTAACCTTTTTGTTCTGTTTCACAGTTTTGTAGACTACTAGACTCATAGTACTTGAATAATGTCATTAACATTTTGGAATAATATAATAAATTAATAATGGTATAAACTTAAGTTAAATAATATTTTATGTCAATACTTCCTATTTTATGTTAAATGGATCAATAAAAAAAATATTTATTAATATTCATACTTCAGCTTTATCAAAAATCTTAAGTCATTTGCTTACCCTAGCATTTTTTTCACGACATGCCACTGATTCTATGAGTAAGTATACATATATATATATATATATATAAAAATAAATAACGCAGCATGCAGGGGTAGCAGTCAACCCCACCTCCCATTCAGGAAAGGACCCCTGCTCCTGATCTCACAATGAGGAACAGGGATGGTCCAATACTGAGAGTCGAGGCATCATTGCCCTCTTCCCTGCCTCCCACTGCAGAGGAGAGGTGTTCGATTACGTCTCGCTCAGTGCATAGTTTCCACCCCCCACCCCCACTGAAGAAGGAGAGGCATGTGTGGCCGTCAGGGTATAAACACCGCTAACAGACCCTCACCAAGCCACAGAGTAAGGGAGGGGCCTTCTATCCCCCAGGCAGGTGAACCCTGCCTCAGGGAGATTGAGGGAGCAGGATGGGTGGGTAACTGTTAATAGGCACCTGTCCCAAAGGTCTCCTCAACCGGTCTCCGCGGCGAGGCCACCGATGGAGAATCTCACCCTATTTGTGTCGCGAAATCAGCTCTCAAACGAGGCAAGCGATATTCGACATATGATAGAAGAAATCATTGGTGAAAATAGTATAGTGGTAGTTAATAAACTAAACACAAAATCTCCGTATTATAACTCTCTTAAAGTAATAATTAAAGGTGTAAATGTGAATTTCAACCTGTATAATATGAGTCAATGGCCAGATGGTATTATTGTTAAGGAGTTTATTCACTTTTCCAGGAGATTTGATAACAGGCAAAATAATAATAATAATAATAATAATAATAATAATAATAATAATAGGCGCCCTAACGGTAATGCCTGAAAGTTGTACTGTGTATAATAATAATCTTACTAATAATAAATTTTCTATCAGTCATGGTGGATAACCTGTTGAAAATAGTCTCATAATGTAAGGTCAGTGAGGAATTCAACTGTAGATGTTCATAAAATCTGCGACAGTGCAGATTTGATACTCCTGCAGGAGCACTGGCTACCTAAGCAAGAGCTAAAATTCCTCTCTACCATCCATGATGACTTTATGTACCATGCGTCATCAGCAGTAGACTTATCAGATGAATTAATGTACGGTAGGCCTTTTGGTGGTGTTGCTTTCTTATTAAGGAAAAATTTGTCAAATCATATAACATTTTTAACAAGCGATAATGTAAGGTTGTTAGGCATTGAATTATGAGTGAACAATGATTGCATATTAATTGTAAACTGCTATTTACCATACAACAACAGCAGTAATCTAGATGAATACATTGATTTGGTGTACAAAATTAAGTCATTATCATATAACCCTAAATATTCTCACGGTATAATAATGGGGGACTTTAACGCACATGTGAACTCGGAATTCTTTGCAGAATTGGGTAACATGTGCGAGTCAGCCAATTTAAGTATAAGTGATGTAGATGTATTAGGGGTAGCCAGTGGTAATTTTACATACGTTAGCAATATGAGTGGTACCACCAGGTGGATTGATCATTGTCTCACTAGTAATAATCTAAAGGATTGAATTGTTAGAGTTCATATTTTGCATGATTTCCTGCTTTCTGATCATAGAACCTTACCTTATGAACCTTATGTCGTTTCGTGCATTGGTCTCTCTTCACACAGAGGTCAAGCTGGTGGCCCCACCTCTAGGTTTGGCCTGGTGGAGGAGCGAGTTGCTTTCTTGCGCGCTCCACCGCACATAGCCAGGCACACCCGGCTCATCTGGTACTGTCCTGAGCCAGGCATCCAGTCTTTTCTTGAAGACTTCAACTTTGACCCCCGTTACGTTTCTGAGGTCCTTAGGAAGCTGGTTGAAAAGTCTTGGCCCCCTGACAACCAAGCTATTTTCCTTCAGGGTTGAGGAGGTCCCTTGTTGGGCCTTTAATTTGGGAACACTACACATTCTGCCTTTCCTATTTTCCAGTGTTGTTTGAATGGTAATTGGGTTTAGTTTTAGGTTTGGTACCAGTTTTTCGATCATTTTCCATATGTAGATTATGATGTACCTCTCTCTTCTTCTTTCCAGTGAGTACAGATTTAGTTTACGTAGTCTTTCCCAGTAGTTGAGTTGTTTGCAGCCATCAATCTTGGCTGTGAAATGCCTTTGCGTTTCTTCTAGTTTATTAGTTTCTTCCTTTTTATATGGGGACGTCAAAACTGAGCAGTATTCAAGTTTTGGTATAATCAGTGTTTTTAGCAGGGGAATCATTACTGTCCTGTCCCTTCTCTTGAACGTTCTTAGAACCTGTCCAGCGACTCTTTTTGCTTTATTTATCGCTATCTGATTTTGTGTTTCGAATTTCGCATCATCTGTCATTATTATCCCGAGATCAATCGCTTTCATGCTTCTCTGAATTTCCTGTCTATCTGAAGCATAATATGCAGTCTGTTTAAGTTCTTCTTTTCTACCATATCTCAAGAGCTGAAATTTCTCGGTGTTGAATGACATGTTGTCTTCTGACCATTTGTATATTTTGTTCGTGTCCCTCTGCAAGGCCGCCACATCATATACATCGCTGATTTTTCTGCTGATCTTTGTATCATCTGCAAAGGATGTTACTATACTATTGCTGTTTACTCCGCTGTCTATGTCTGTTAGCATGATAATGAACAGGAGTGGGGCCAGTACTGTCCCTTGTGGTACTGAGCTGCGTACTTCCGATTCTGATGATGATATACCTTGAATTTTGACGACCTGCAGACGATCACTAAGGAAGTTGTAGATCCATTTTCCCACTTGGCCTATTATTCCCATGTCTTTAATTTTATGTGCTATTATACCATGGTCACATTTATCGAAAGCTTTAGCAAAATCTGTGTATATAACATCGTAGTTGTCATTGCCTTCCAATGCATCTAGGATATTGTTGTAGTGCTCTATTAGTTGTGATAGGCATGATCTACCTGATTGGAATCCATGCTGATTTTCGTTGAATCTTTCCCGTGTCTCCAGGAAATCATAAATTTTCTCTCTAACTATTCTTTCAAATACTTTGGTGAGGTGGGACGTCAGTGACACTGGTCTATAGTTCTTTGCTTCAGATCTGTCCCCTCCTTTATATATAGGGACAATGTTTGCTCTTTTCAAGATGCTCGGTATTTCCCCAGTGTCTAGGGATCTTCTCCATATCCAGTATAAAGGTGTAGCTATTTCATTTTTACAGTTTTTAATCAATAATGCGTTCCAATTGTCCGGACCTGCAGCTGAATGTAGTTTCATTTGTCCTATAGCTCTCGCTACATCTTCTGGTGTAAAATCAAAGTCTGTTATATACTCTCCTTGCAATTCCTCTTCAAAGAATGCATTTATGTCAGGTATCGCTTTGTCACTTTTTGGGGTACTGAAAACTAGTGGTGGGCACCATTAACCAAAAAGTTAACTTTGATAACGATAATCTGTTAACCCCAATTTTTAACTCCGATAACGATAATCCGATAATTTTACTACAAAGTTAACGGAAGTTAACGATAATCCGTTAACGATAACTATTTCTTTACTAACATTTAAAAAATCAAGGAAAAAAGCTTTAAAACTCATAGAAAATGTTTATTTATGCAAAATCCAACAATAAATAGGTATTTAACTATTTTTATCAAGTTTTGCAACTTTTTTGCTTAATAACTTTTTTTTTTATTTTTAATAAAAAATGTACTGATCACATGTTTTGAAACCCTTGTAACCACTAACCATTAACTAAATTTTAATTTACCAGAGAATTATTATGGCGGGAACTGAAAAGTAAACTTAAATTTTAGGCACATTTATTAAAGACTATGACACAATGTGCTGGTTGCCCTTCAGAAAGACCAACTTCTCAAAGTTAGGCCCAACTGCCAGTCTTGACCTCTTGGGCCTCAGGATGTCCTTGCTGAGAGAGAAGAGCCGTTCCACTGCAGCAGAGGACGGAATTGGCAGACTGAAGTTATGGTGGTTTGAATTCATTCATGGAGCGGTGATCTTCCGTGAATGACTCCTTGCAGTTAACGTGTTAACGGACTTTAACAGACTAAATATCGAGTTATCGGAAGTTAACTGGTCCGATAACGATAAATGGAAATTAACTTCCGTTAATAGTCCATTAAAAAAAGCTAACTTCGTTAATTAACTGTTAGCGGATTAACCCCTTAGCTGCGTGAGGCTCCGAATGAAAATGAACGCACAGTGCGGAGTCATTTTCCCCAAATTTTGTAAATTTGGGGTTTACCGAAATTTTGTTTGTTGTGTTGCTTATATAGTTTTTTTCGATGATGTATCAACATTTATTATTGTTCAACTTGATTTAGACTATATATATGAGGAAAATATATTTGTTAAATACAGAAAAATACAGAAAATTTTTAAATGAAAAGTTATTTACTTACTATTTTTAGGCGAAGTTGACTTTTGTGTGGTAATCTTCAAAGCATTTTGTAGGGCAAATGAATACTTTGCATTGTTTGCATAAAAACTGTACTACTTTTCTTTGTTTTCTTTTCGCACATACAACGCATTGCCTTCTTTGGTGTCCTGATGCAATAATAGAAGACTCTTCCAAAAAATGACGGCCAGTCAGACGAGCTGGAGTTGGATCATTTGTAGGCCCGCTACTAGAATGGGAACTGTCAGTGCTGTGTCCATATTTTTCAAATAAAGCTGTAATCAGTCTCTCTTTGAACTGCAGAAAAGTAAGACTACCGCCTAGTTTTTTATGAATTACGTGTGCATTCAGTACACTTATATCCAAGAAACGTAAATAAATCTTCTTATACCTCTTCAGATGAGATCTTGCACAGTTTGTAGCCGAGAGAAACTAATCCATCAAATCAACTCCTGCCATATTATGTTTATAGTCTATGCAAACTTTTGGCTTTTGCTTTTCTATACCACCTCTTGCTGTTATGGTTTCCATTTTCGCATCATGAATAGTACTCATGATAAAAACATCTTTTCGATCTTTCCACCTCATAACCATCAATTTATTTCTGTATCGAACAGCTGTTTCACCTTTCTTCAACTTTGCTGATGTCACTTCCTTTGGCAGTCCTTTTCTGTTTTTTCGCACAGTTCCAATGACATCTGTTTTGTGTGACACAAGATAATCAAACAGAAATATACTCGAATAGTAATTATCTAGGCCTAGGAAGTACCCTTTATCCAATATATTTTCCATAAGTGAGATGACTATGTTGGTTGAATGGGACTGTGTTGTTTCATCTACATCACCAACATTTATAGGAATCTGTGTTCCTTTACCTGTATATATAATAAAGTTATATATATAGCCTGTTTTGGCTTCACAGAGCATGAAACATTCCACTCCAAATCTTGCATGTTTGAGGGGAATATACATTTTCCAGCTCAACCTTCCCTTCCATAGTAATAAGCTTTCATCAATTGAAATGTCACGAGAAGGGACATAAGCTTTTTGAAAGCTTTGTTTATATAAGTCTAATACCTCATCAATTTTGTACAGTTTATTGCTTGAATTGGTACTGTCTGAGAAATGCAAAAATCTATCCCTTTTCACAATACTATAAAATATGGGTGTATCTAGTAGAGGTTTTCTAGAAAAATATGATTGTAAAGTTGGTTTTTGTACAATTCCCATCAAAAGCAATATGCCTTCAAAAAACCTTATTTCTTGCACAGAAACATCACTCCAGTCATGAAGCCTACTCCATTTAGGAATTCCAAATGGTTGCCCTCTCTTTTCTGAAATACACTTTTCAGCATATTTATTTGTCTCATCACAAATGAGTTTTATTATTTCATCACTAATTATACATTCATAAATTCCTAATACATCATTTGCTTCTATATTATTACTAATTTTAGGGCCACTATCACCCGTAAATGGGAAAGGATTGCGCACATTACCATTTGGACACCATGAATCTGCACTTGAATTGGCTATATCCTCAGATTCACTCTGATCAGAATTAGATTCGGTATCGGAATTGAAATCATCATCACTATCTGTATCAGAAAGATGCAAACTATAATCATCATCATCATCATCATCTTGTTGTAATAACAATCACAAATCACTATCACTTTGAGGTTTACGTTTTGCCATTGTCACAAATAAGGGAGGCAAAAAAAAACACTTCACACACACGCAATTTCTGGCAATAAATGAAATACAACAGTTCTAATTGATAGGATGAGAGTAGTGGACTGGGGTAACTTATTTATGGGTAATGACACAAATTGCGTTGGGTGGCGTTTAAAGAAAGTTTTAGGGATATTGAAAGGGAGTTTATTCCTCGTAGGCCTAAGCGCGCTAGAAATCGTGGTAGGCCGAAGTGGTGGAATAGGGAAATAGGCGAGTTCATAAATGAGCGTAATAGAGCGTATAGACTTAATAAGCGCAATGGCACGGCAGCTAACTTTAATGTATATATTCAGCTTAGACGTCAGGTTAAAAGATCAGTTAGGAATGCCAAGCGTAATTTAGAGATACTTATAGCTGCGGATAGTAAACATAATCCAAAAAAGTTTTTTGAATACGTTAATAATCGTAAGCCGGTAAAAAATAACATAGGCCCTCTAGTGGATGTTAATGGCGCTTTGGCTTCTGATGCTCAGGCGATGGCGGGTATTTTCAATAACTTTTTTGCGACAGTTTTTACTGTAGAAGACGTAAATAATGTCCCCGACGTGGACGATATTGTTCCATTTAGTAGCGAGACTATTTTAGATAAAATAACTATTTACGAGGCTGAGATTGCGCATTATATTGATAGGCTAAAAGTTAGCAAGGCTCCAGGCCCTGACGCTTTTTATCCCAGACATTTGAAAGATTTGAAAGACGTTATTGTAGGCCCCTTAACGAAGATTTTTAATCAGTCACTCAAAACAGGGATTATTCCTGAAGACTTCAAATTAGCTAACGTCATGCCTATTTTTAAAAAAGGCGACCGCGCAGTAGCTAGCAATTATAGGCCCATTAGCTTAACGTCAATTGTCGGTAAACTTTTGGAATCCGTAGTTAGGGATCGTATTATCGATCACTTAGAAAGTAGAGATTTGATTAATAGTAGTCAGCATGGGTTTCGACGCCATAGGTCTTGTTTAACTAATTTGTTAGAATTTTATAACGAAATAGTGCGCGAATATGATAGGCATAGAGCAGCTGACATTATTTATTTAGATTTTAAAAAGGCGTTCGATACAGTTCCGCATAGGAGACTAATTGTGAAGGTCAAAGCGCACAGTATACGCGGTCAGGTAGCTAACTGGTTAGAAGAATGGCTTCATGCTAGGAGACAGAGGGTCGTAGTTAATGGTAGTGAATCGGGGTGGTTAGATGTAGGTAGCGGTGTCCCACAGGGTTCAGTGTTAGGCCCATTGCTATTCGTAATTTACATTAACAACATAGATGTAGGATTGACTAGTAACGTGTCAAAATTCGCGGACGATACTAAAATAGGTGGTAAGGTTGTTAACGAGGACGATAGAAATAGGATCCAAGACGATGTAAATAGGATTATGGAGTGGACGGATAAGTGGCAGATGCAATTTAATGTAGACAAATGTAAAGTTTTGCATATAGGTTCTCGCAACAATAATTACGCGTACACGATGGATGATAGGGAGTTAGCGAGCGTTGACGAGGAAGTAGATTTAGGCGTACGTGTATCTAAAGATTTAAAGGTTAGGAACCAGTGCCTGGAGTCTTGCGCAAAAGCTAATAGGATGTTAGGCTTCATAGCGCGTAATTTCAAATTTAAATCGAAGGATATTATATTGCCCCTTTACAAGTCCCTAGTCAGGCCTCATTTAGAATATGCGGTTCAGTTTTGGTGCCCGTACTTGCGTGAGGATATTGATAGGTTAGAAAGGGTTCAGCGTCATGCCACGAAACTTATTCCATCATTGCGCAATAAGCCTTATGAAGATAGGATTAAAGAGTTAGACTTGTATTCACTCGAAACTAGGAGATTAAGGGGGAGTTTATTGAAGTTTTCAAAATCATTAATAACATCAATAACGTAAATTTTGATAAATTGTTCACTTTCGATAATAGTAATACTCGCAATAACGGATTTAAGTTGCATGGCAGACGTTTCATTACTAATATCGCTAAAAACTTCTTTACGTTTAAAGTAATTGATAAATGGAATAATCTTCCCGTGTCAGTCGTTCATTCTACCAACATTAATATGTTTAACCTTTTGACTACCAGAAGAAAATCCCATTGGGACCTATTATCCCGATGGTAGTCAAAGGGTTAAGAACCATCTTGACAGACATTTTAAAAGTATTAACGTTGTTTAAAATTAAAAAAGAAAGTTAACAACAGGAGCTATGGTGGTGGTGCTCGAGGATGAGTCTGTTGATGATGAATGCCAGCTTGTGACATGCCAGCGTGTGATGCCAGCAATAAAAAAAAATATATAAAAAAATTAGACTAACACGAACGTAGATGTAGCTCGTAGCGTAAACTAACCCACTTTTTGTTTAACTGTACCAACTTTTTTTTTTTTTTTTTTTTTCACTTATCCTTTCTTTGCATGTCTGTAACTCTCTTTACTTGCATGTTTGTAGTTTGCATGGTATGACAGTGAGTTAAGACTGTGTTTGCATGGTTTGTAAGAGTTCTTATTTTACTTCTTTTCATCTTTCACCCCTCCTATTTTCTCCGACTATTTTTCTGACTTGTCGGCAGTGGCCGGCGGATGATGATGATGAGACTTTTTTCCTCTTTTTCTGAATGAATGTTAACCCACGAGTGATAGGTGTTGCTCCTTACTTAACCCCTTATTTTCTTCTCTTCTCTTAACCCCCTACTCTTTCCTTTCTCTCGGGCTAACCTTAGAGTGGATCTTAGGGTCTTTGTTAGCCTTAGCTTCTGTAGATCTGTAGATCTTGTTGTAATAACAATCGCAAATCACTATCACTTTGAGGTTTACGTTTTGCCATTGTCACAAATAAGGGAGGCAAAAAAAAACACTTCACACGCACGCAATTTCTGGCAATAAATGAAATACAACAGTTCTAATTTATGTACTGATATTTTTTAACCAATCAGAGTGTGACTGACGTCATGAGTTAAAACAAAATCAACGAATCATAGACGAGCACACATATTTGTGCTTTCCCCAGGCTGTTATTCACGATAAATTCATGGCGCACATATATGTGTGTTCCGCAATACCTCGTTGATGACTGAGCGCACAAATATGTGCACTCTGCAGTTAAGGGGTTAACGCTTTAGTGCCCAACACTGCTGAAAACTGATTCATATTGAGCTCTCATTGTATCAGATATTTCTTTTGGATCGTCAGTTAGTTCATTATTTCCAGTCCTTAAGGGCCCAATAGCAGCGCGCGTTTTTGTTTTCCTTTTTGCATAGCTATAGAAGTATTTTTGATTTTCCTTTATTGCTTCTTTATTTCCTCTTCCCTCTCTGTATGGTCCTTAATCAGGGCTTGTATTTCCCTATTGATAACCTCCAGTTTTTCTTTTATTGCTTTCTTGTCATTATCTCCGCAGTTACCTAACTTCGCCTCTACACACTTTCTTTTGCGGAATAGTCTTCTCTTTTGCCTTTCTAGCCGGCTCCTCTTTCCTTTTGGCTATGATTTCGGAGCATATTTTTTAAAATTCTCAGCGTTTTTTCCTCCAAGGTTGTTAGCATTTCTTCAGTTGTTTTATTCTCAAAAATTGTTCTCCATTCTATTTGGGCCATGTGTGATCTGATTGCTTCCCAATTTATAGTCTTCGAGTTCAAGTTAAAGGCCCCAAATTTACTTCTTTCCACAATATGTGTATTGTCTTCTAATGCTGCCATCATATTTGTTGATATCTCGATTAAGTTGTGGTCTGAGATAATGGTTGGGGTTATTTTTATATCAGCAATCAAGTTCATGTTATTCGTGAATACCAGATCCAGACAGTTATTTTTTCTGGTATTTTCTGTTATCTCCTGTGTCAGCATAAACTCATTTGTGAGAGCCATCAACATTTTTGCTTGTTCCTGGTCTTCTCTTGTGCCCCCCTTGTCCTGGTGAATATATATATTCCTATTCACCTTTTTGTATTTTATAAATGGGAAGTTAAAGTCTCCGCAGATCATTATATTCGGGGATGGAGGGTTTATGGCCTTTATTAGCTTTCTAATGTCATCAATGGCCTCCGAGAATTTTTTGGTTGGGGTGCTTGGAGGTCTATAGATGACTATTACTATCAAGTTTAGTTTTTCTATTTTCACTGCTAGGAGTTCCACATAGCTGTTTGATTTACTTATTATCATCTCTGTCATATGACCTTCCTGTACATATATAGCACAGCCACCTTTACGTCTCGTCGTTCTATCAGCTCTTAGTAAGTTGAAGCCCTCTATATTTATCTCTTTCTTATCAATACAATGTTCGCAGTTTTCACAATTTCCTTGGCAATCTTTAAGATGAGTTTCTGTGAGGCATGCGATGTCCGCCCTTGTTTCATCCATAAATCCTTTCAGGTACGAAACCTTATTGAGTGATTGGTTTGGTCTTATTCCTTGAATATTAGCCAGGACAATTTTTATGTTCTCTGCTTTTCATTGCCCCTGGTGTATTTCAAGTTCGTTTTCCTTCGATATTGCTTGATTCGTTGCTCTATGATCCTCCGAAAGAGATCCGTTTCCTCCTGCTTGTATTGGTAGCGATTTGGCTCGGGGGTTCCAGCTGTGTCAACTGCATGTGTATGACATTTAGCATTCGAAAGGTGTCTGAGATGTTGAAAAAATTTTCTTGTTCGCTTATTGTTGTTCCTATTGTTATTTTTTATTCCTATTGTCATTTAAACTTTTTCCTTTGTTCGTTGAGACCATTAGAAATATTAATTAATATTACCAATTTATTCGCAACACGACTTAACAAGAACTCAATAGGTAAGAATAATCGTGTCGATTGGTCCAATGTTAATATGCAGCAGAGAATAGAATACAAAGACAGAACATGTCACCTCTTTAATAATTTAGAAATTTTGCACCTTGCCTGTAATAATCCTTGCTCAAATGATTCTCACTGTAAACTCATAGATAGGTATTATAGGAAGATAATATCCCTGTTAAGAGAAGCAGGTTATTCCTGGATGGAATGATTTTATTTCCCCCCCCTGAAGAGGGCATCGATAAGACGCCTATGATTTGTGGTGCTTTCATGGTAGACCCAGATTAGGACCAGTGTACATGAATATGTGTAGAAGTCAGGGTCAGTATAAGGCAGCCATAAAGCGATGTAAACAGGAAGAAGAGTCTATTTGAGCATCAAAAGCCTGTGAAGCTTGCATAAATAACGATAATAAAAATTTTGGAAATTTGTTAAGAATCAAACGGGTGTCAAAAATGTCCTCCCTCCGACAATCGATGGGGTATCGGGGGAGGATGAAATTGCAAAACTGTGGAAAAACCACTACTCTAACATTCTTAACAGTGTGAGTAGGGATAATCTTAAGATAGATTGCAGCGAAACAATTGTGGGAAGGACAAGGGAAAATATTTTTATATCATTTTCTGAAGTAAAGAGGTTAATTAAAGAGTTAATGACTGTTTCTGTGTCAGGGGTAGATGACTTATCGAATGAGCACTTAAAATATGCAAATTATGTAGTATGTCTGCATATATCATTGCTCCTATCAGCCATGCTTGCTCATAGCAATATCCCTGCAGAGTTCATGAGGGTATATATCTTGCCCCTGGTCAAAAATAAGTACGGAGACATTCTGTCCAGCAATAATTACAGGCCTCTTGCTGTC
This sequence comes from Bathynomus jamesi, assembly GCA_023014485.1. NCBI lineage: Eukaryota > Metazoa > Arthropoda > Malacostraca > Isopoda > Cirolanidae > Bathynomus > Bathynomus jamesi. The sequence continues at coordinate 173,073 of JAJOZX010005972.1, forward strand.
ACTTCCTGCTTCTCGAAACTACTAGAAAAACTGTTGTTACTCTGATTAAATGATTTCCTATGGACATCTAATCAGTTTGGCTTTAAAAGGTCCCACTCAACTGACCTGTGTATCTATGTACTTAAAGGAACAATATCTAAATACATTGACAGTAATTCAATCATTTATAGCTGTTTCCTTGATATAAGTAAGGCATATGATAGGGTGAACCACAATATTTTATTTGCAAAACTAGAAGACAGGAAGGAAGGTTCCCATGTACATATTAAATTTATTGAAATTTTGGTATTCCCACCAATCTTTCACTGTTAGGTGGGGCAATGTACTATCTGAGTGTTTTGGCTCCTCTTGCGGGGTGAGACAAGGCTCCTTGCTCTGCCCTATGCTGTTTAATGTGTATATTGATGGATTAATTGCTTCACTTAATGAGGCAACAGTGGGATGTTGTATAGATAACACAAGGATAAATAACTTAGTTTATGCCGATGATATGGTGTTAATAAGTCCCTCTGTTAAAGGTCTGGATCAGCTACTAAATGTCTGCGAAGTGTATTCGCAGAAACATGATATTCTTTTTAGTTACAAAAACTAAGGTTATGCAATTTCATCCTAAAAGCTGTAATGAGCCAGCTGATTTAAGGTTTAAAATGAATGGTGAATTAATTGAGGAAGTACAAGAGTAAGTATTTGGGTCAAACTATTACCAGCTCCTTGAGTGATGACTCGGATATAAGAAAACAATCTCAAAGCCTGTGTGCTAAAGCAAATATGACCATAAGGAACTTTTGTTTCTGTACAAGTGAAGCTAAAGACACACACTTTCGTACTTTCTGCAGCAAACATTTGCAAAGCTGAGCATCTCTGGGGTAATTTATGTAATAGTCTAAAAGACCTGTTGTACAGCAAATTTAGGGTTCTGCCAGAACCTTTATTATAATTCACCCAGAGTTGCTGACCATATATTATTTATTGAATACCTTTATTAATAATAAAATAAATACAGTAGTCTTTTTACAATTTACAATTTTTTACAATGACATGAATAATTGTGAAGCTCAACTATTTATTTTTTACTTAAGGGCCAAATTAAATAAAAAAAATTGGTGAGCTTCATAATTATTTGTGTCATTGTAAAAATTGTAAATTGTAAAAAGAGTACTGTATTTATTTTATTAATAAAGGTATTCAATAAATAATATATACAGTCAGCAACTCTGGGTGAATTATAAAAAAGGTTCTGGTAGAACCCTAAATTTGCTGTACAACAGGTCTTTTGGACTGTTACCGTACATAAATTACCCCCGAGATGCTCAGCTTTGCAAATGTTTGCTACCCGCAATGTCCCGAGCTTCCCGGAGGTAACAAGATGTGCTCAACACAGTCTAATGCAAAGAATTAAAAAAATCAACCAACCCGATCATCCAAGCTATCCATGAGTCCTGCCATTTATCCTCTAAGGCAGTGGTTCCCAACCTGGGGTCCATGAGCTTTCAATATTTCGAGAGGCTCCACTGGAAATCGTACATTTACCTACGATAAGGGTGCTCAGGCTAAAATTTCAAGTTACCTTGCTCTTGGCTGGAATTATTAATACTTTTTTAATATGTTGTATTTTAATTGCATACTCTTATATATCCTTTATTTGATAGTGAAAAATGAGAAAACGAGTTAATTATTAGTTAATAAAAACAGTTTGTTTGGTAGACGGAATCTTTCAAAAACATGAGGTCCATGGGAAAAAAACTAAAACTAAAAGGGGTCCTTTGTGGTGAAAAGGTTGGGAACCACTGCTCTAATAGCTCCACTTAACTTCAACAGTGCAGTATTATTTCTAATCAATTGCATATATTTCTATCCTTAGTATATGAACTGTCATTGTATTAATAATAATTGTCATATGGACTATAGTCTGCCAATAAACCTTTTCATTTTCATATACAGGGTGTCCCATAAGTCCAGCATCATAGGAGAAATTCATATTTTTCTATTTCTACAAACCATAATTCATATTTTTCTCTTTCTACAGGCCATAATGTCATGTGAGCAAGGAAGAACGAATCCAGATAATTCTACTCATAGGAAATTGGAGTCAAAGAGAGGCCGCTGCTGAATTTAACAGACTGCATCCAGACCGCGAGCCAATAACACAGAGTTGTGTTAGCAGACTTGTTGCAAAGTTTAAGGAAACAGAATCCATAGAAGATAAACCACGCAGTGGACCTTCAAGGAGGTCCACTGACAATGATACAGCGACTCCTATCCTGGCTCATTTTAACAGAAGTCCCAATAAGTCTCTTCGGCAATTGTCCACCGAGACAGGAGGGTTGAAAAGTAGCATCCATCGCATTCTTCAGGCTCACAAATGGCATCCATATAAACTTCAAATCCTACAGAAATGAAGCGAAGATGATTGCGACTGGTGGATGGAATTTTGTGAATGGGCTACGGAACAATATGCTCGGGATGCCAATTTCCCACCCACCATTCTGTTCAGTGATGAGGCTGTTTTTTATGGAAATGATGAGGTAAATCGACAGAACACCCGCTACTGGTCTCAAAACAAGCCTCACTGGTATACCTCTTCAAAGGAACAAGGTGCATCTCGGGTGATGGTATGGCATTTGGAAGGATCGCATCATAGGCCCCCTCTTTTTCGATGAACATGTCACTGGAGGCACCTACCTACGTATGCTCAAAGAAGAAGCATTTCCCAGTATCTTGAATGAAGAAGGAAATTTCCCAACATGGTTCCAGCAAGACGGTGCTCCTGCACATTACAGCACCCAAGTAAGGGAGTACCTGTACCAACAATTCCCTGGTCATTGGATAGGATGTCGAGGGCCTGTGGAATGGCCAGCTAGAAGCCCGGATCTCACGCCACTAGATTTTTATCTCTGGGGCCACTTGAAAGCGCTGGTATACACAGAGAAAATTAGGAGTGTTGAACATTTGCGGCAGTGCATTATTGGGGCATGTAATACCATTACTCCTGACATCATTCACTGTGTGCTTGCTGACTGGGTATCACGTCTGAATTTGTGTATTGAAAAAAATGGTGGACATATTGAGCATGTTCTGTAAATAAAGGCTTTTGTTTTGCCTTTTTTATTATTTTTCCTATGATGCTGGACTTATGGGACACCCTGTATATATATATATATATATATATATATATTATATATATATATATATATAATATATATATATATATATTTGAAAGAATAGTTAGACAGAAAATGATAACCAACACAGGTTTCAGTCAGGCAGATCATGCCTATCACAACTAATGGAACACTACAACATTATTATTGATTCACTTGAAAGTAATGAAAACTATGATGTACTATACACAGACTTTGCTAAAGTGTTCGACAAGTGTGACCACAGAATCATAATGCATAAACTGAAATATATGGGAACAACAGGAAAAGTAGGGAAATGGATATATAATTTCTTTAGTGAGCGGCAGCAAGTCGTTACAGTACAAGGAGTATCTTCATCAGAATCAGAGGTCCTCAGCTCAGTGCCACAAGGAACAGTATTAGCTCCACTACTCTTCATAATCATGCAAACTGACATAGATGAGGACGTTACCAGAGACAACACAGTAACATCCTTTGCGGATGACAAAGATCAGTAGAAAAATAAGAAACCCAGAAGACATAGGATCTCTACAAACTGACATAAACAGAATCTACAAGTGGATGGAAGACAACAATATGAAGTTTAACATCGAGAAATTTTGGCTATTACAGTACAGAAAAAGAGAAGACTTAAAATCCATGGAATATTATACCCCAAATGGACAGGAAATTCAGAGAAATTCCAGAGCAAAAGATTTAGGGGTTGTAATGACAGATGATGCGAAATTTGAAACACAAAATAAGATAGCAGTAAACAGAGCAAAGAGAATAATGGGACAGATATTGAGAACCTTTAAACGAAGGGATAGGAATGTAATGATTCCTCTACTGAAAACCCTGATCATACCCAAATTGGAATACTGCTCGGTCCTAACATCCCCATATAAAAAAGAAGACATTAGACAGCTAGAAGGGATCCAGAGAAACTTCACAGCCAAGATCAATGGGTGCAAAGAACTAAATTACTGGGAAAGGTTATGCAAACTAGACCTATATTCACTGGAAAGGAGAAGAGAGAGATACACCATTATTTACACTTGGAGAATAATGGAGAAACTAGTCCCTAATTTTACTCTGAACCCTATAACTCCCCAAACAATGGTGGAAAGTAGAAATGGTAGACTGTGTTGTATTCCCAAATTGAAGGCAAAACAGGGAACATCCTTAACCCTGGAAGAAAATAGTTTTGTAGTGAGAGGACCAAAACTGTTTAGTTAGTTGCCCAAAGACCTAAGAAACACGAAGGGAGTTGCAGTAGACATCTTCAAAGGAAGACTAGATGCCTGGCTCAGAACAATCCCCAATGAGCCGGGTGGACATGGTTATATGAGGTGGAGAGCGCAAGAATCCAACTCAGTACTTCACCAGGCTGACTCGAGAGGAGGGGTGACAAGCTTGACCTTCACAAAATGAGAAATCATTGCACAAAACCTTTTTAAGGTTGTAAGGTAAGGTGTATATATATATATATATATATATATATATATATATATATATATTTATATATATATATATATATCGTAAAGAACGACGCTTTGTATAGGAGATTTATCCGTGCAAGATGAGAGTGAAAGAACGAAACAAATTAAAAAATGAGGTAACCACCCGGGATCTTCTGATTGCTGGTCAGATATGATAACCATTACACCACGGGCCTCACAAACAAATGTCGTAATTCCTCTACATATGCGCAGAAACCAATGCCCCAAAGGGGCACCTTCCGCATGCCATAACATTATATACATTATAACTGCAAACACGCAGTGAGGCCTGTGGTGTAATGGTTATCATATCTGACTGGCAATTGGAAGATCCCGGGTTCGATTCCCGGGTGGTTAGCTAATTTTTTCATTTGTTTCATTCTTTTGCTCTCATCTTGCGCGGATAATTCTCCTATACAAAGCGTCGTTCTTTACATTAATTATACTGCGTGTTTGCAGTTATAATGTATATAATGTTACGGCATGCGGGAGGTGCCCCTTTGGGGCATTGGTTTCTGCGCGTATGTAGAGGAATTACGACATTTGTTTGAGTGAGGCCTGTGGTGTAATGGTTATCATATCTGACCGGCAATTGGAAGATCCTGGGTTCGATTCCCGGGTGGTTACCTCATTTTTTCATTTGTTTTCTTCTTTCGCTCTCATCTTGCGTGGATAATTCTCCTATACAAAGAGTCGTTCTTTACGTTAATTATACTGCGTGTTTGCAGTTATAATGTGTATATATATATATATAAAAAATATATTATGTAAGTTACCATGTGACATATAAATGCATCGTCTGTAATATCTGCTTTAGGACTAGGTTTACATTATTTTATTTCATGATGAGGATTTTTATACAAGTTATGAAAAATGTGAAGTGTGTAAATTTAGAAGTGACACCTGACTGATTGTATTGTTTTGCAATCCTTTTTTTTTAGATCACAACCTCGTGTTTTGAGATTCCATTTCCTTCAGATGGTGAAAGAAGCTGCTGCAAATTCAAGCACTCCTGAGGTAGATGATGATGATGTGATGATGCAGTTTTTGATCAAGAAGGTTTGCCAAATGAAGTTGCTGGCAAGGTTAAACTGCATTTGAATGAAGATGATGAGGATAGTGCCAAAACTGTAAGCTCTTTGCAAAGTAGTGTGTGCTGGCAAAAAACTGAAAAAATTTCTTTGACCTCCCATTCTATTCCACATAAAGTAGGGGAAGATCACTGCAGTAAGAAACCTCATGAAATATTTCGTTTATTTTTTACAAATGAGATGATTACATTTATAATGGAACAGACAAATTTGTATGTGGTATGAGACAAAAATGTTCAAGGCTTTGCAGTTAGTGAAGAAGAAATAAGAAAATTTTTAGGATTGTTACTAATAAGTGGTTATCATAGTGTTCCTTCTGAAAATGATTACTGGTCTACCAGTGTTGACATGGAAGTGCCTATATTTGCTAAAACAATGTGTAGAGAAAGGTTTAGGTCCATAAAATGATTTCTACATGTTGCTGACAATAATAATCTGTCTCAATCAAAAGTAGCCAAAGTGTTAGCACTACTTGAAATGCTTCGACATAACTGCCAACAATTTGGAACATTTCACAAATTTCTAAGTATTGACAAATCAGTGATTCCATACCATGGCCATCACAGTGCAAAACAATTTATAAAAACAAACCAGTTAGGTTTGGCTACAAAATGTGGATGCTGTGTAGTGCAGATGGGTTTCCCTTTAACTTTTCAATATATTGTGGTAAAGAAAGTAACAGTACTGCGCCTCTGGGATCTCGTGTTGTAAGAGAAATGCTGTAATCCATTGAAAATCCAAACCAACATGTGGTGTTTATTGATAATTTTTTTACAAACTATAATCTATTGACCAATTTTACTGAGCACAACATCTGTGCCTATGGAACAATCCATGAAAACTGGACTGGGCACTGCCCCCTTTTGTCTAAGTTGGAAATGAAAAAAAAGGAACAAGGGTCATTTGATTTTAGATTAGATGGAAAAATGTTGTGCGTCAAATGGAATGACAATTCAGTTGTAACTGTGGCTAGTAATTACTATGGTGTCACCCCAGTTCAAACAATAGAAAGGTGAGTAACACAAGAACATAAGAAAAAGGTCAGTCAGCCATTTCTTATTTCTATGTACAATAAAGGAATGGGAGGGTTGGATGTTTGTGACTGATTGCTATCCTTGTATAGACCAAGATTATACTCTAAAAAATGGTGGTGGAATATATTCTCGACTCTTGAATCTCTCTCTAATTGCTGCATTTAGATTCTGTAAGCATATAAACACAACATCAAATGTAAACCATTTACAGTTCAGGAGAGCTGTAGCCTGAGCTATGATAGCAATGCAAGAACAAAGGTTATGAAGGGGAGATCCATCTGCATCACCCAGCAATGCCTTTAGGTATGATAAAATTAATCATTTTATAGAATCTTGCTCTCAGGGAAGATGCATTGTGTGCATGAAAAATACCAGGATGAAGTGTACCAAGTGCGATAAAAGGATGCATAAAGCATGTAGTGCAGCATTTCATAATAAGTAAAATGTAAGCAGTAAGAATCATACCTTGTACAATATATATATATATATATATATATATATATATATCAGGGACGTGTATTCAGGGTAGGCAGGGTAGGCACTGCCTACCCTTGCTAAAATATAAAACAAAAAATAAAAATTTAATTCTTTTAAATTCGTAACCCAAAGCCTTTTATTATAATGCATTAAATTTCAAGCAAAATTCAGTATATGGTTGACTTGTAATGCAGAGACAGGCACAATCTTGTTATGCTTTTCATCCACCATACAAATACTACGAAGCAATCATTTTGGAGGCCGTGCGCTATGAGCGAGTTCTCAAGTCATAAAAATAATGAGTTTAAAAGCAGAACCTCAGTGTGCCTCTAGCCTTTACGGAGTGAGGGTAGATTGTATCATTGTGAGTCTGCTCAACAGAGCCCCTCAAATTTTTTATTTTAATTCGTTTTCATTTATTTATAAGTGGTATTAGTTTAATATTAGTCTTGGTCTATAACTGAAATTTAAAGTAGATATTTTTCTCTATATTCTAACTAATTGCACTTGAAAATAAAGTAAAATTTACTTTTTTTCAGCTTATAAAATAGATTTTAATATGGCGGCAGAATACCTATCGTTAAATTTCAGTTTGAGTGCGCTTGCCAAGTGAAAAGTTAATATCCTCGTGGCGTATATTTGATTTTAAAATTTAACCCCCTTCAAATATGGACATTGAGTCTTTTAAAAACTTTTCAAAACTAAAGTCTTATGAAGAAAGGTTGAATGTGATTAAAAATGGGAGACCAATCCTGGAATTGAAACAACTAAAGCAGCATAAAGGGACAAAAATTATAAGAACATTTCAAACCACATGGTATAGCAAGAAAGAATGGCTATGTGGCTGCAATGTAACAAATAGGCTCTTTTGTTTCCCTAGCTTACTATTCTAACCATTCCAGCTACAACTGTTTCTGCAGAAAGGTCATTTTCTGCTTTAAAAAGAATTAAAACCTTCACTAGGAATCGAATGACAAATGAAAGGCTTTCATCACTTGCCTTAATTTCTATAGAAAAGGAAAGACTTATTAAAATAGAGCAAAGTGCTACTCACAATTTTTATGAAATAGTCACAAATATATTTGTTAATAACAAGGAGAGAAGAATGGAGTTTATCTACAAATAATGCAGTAAGTAAATATTTTTGACGAATTTTATTTCAACTTTTTAAAATATTTTTATTAATTGTTAGCTAGGACATATCAGAAGTAAACATTTGGAGACCATTAATTATTTCTTAGTACTTTATTGAGTATGCAATATGGCAAATTTCTTTTCTCTATGAAAGTTATTTGTGACTTATAGTTATAAGGTCCTTTGTTGAAAATTTATTTTATTAATGCCTTCTGCCTACCTTGAATAATTATTCACTGCACGTGCCTGATATATATATATATATATCAGTTCTTGTTCCAAATTAAAAACTTTGGTATTTGTTTATTTTTTTTTTATTTTAGTCATAGCAATTCTAAGAGAGCAAAAAATAAGGAATTCAGCACTTATTAAATTTGACCTTAAAATGTATAGTTTAATATGCCAGTGTTCCCATTTTGGGAACATAAAACAATAATGAAAAAATAATTTTTTTAAAATTTCTAAATAGAAATTTATAAAGCTGGTAAAGAATAATATATAACATTTTCAAGGTTTTGCTACTATTGCATCATGTAGCCACCTTTAAAGAGTTAATAGATTTTTCAGAGAAATGGAAAATGGCAATTGTAATGTGCATAATAAAAAGAATCATTGTTGAATCTATGAAAATAATAGTTTAATAAATATATTGTAACACAAAAACACCACAAATGCTGCCAAAATAGTAGAGTTTCATCTGCATTGAATATTTGTTCTGCAGTAAGGTTACATTCCTGAATTAGTTTTTCAAAAATGTCATCATATTTGGTAACACTTTCAGAGTCAGCAGAACACTTCTGCAATAGTAAGGTTGTGAATACCATGTCTATCCTTACACTGGGTAAGCCACCCAACAGAGAATTCATATGGTTCATCAATTTCCATAAGGTCATAAAACTGCTTGGCTTTCTTAATAATCAGCAGTCCAGAAAGTGGCTTACCCTCGCTGTGCTGCTGTTTGAACCAGTAAAAAAAAAATTGTCTAACTCTGCAAATGTAGACTCTCTTATATTCTTTTGCTTTGCAATTCATTTCTTACACTGTCTCAATAAACCTTTAATATCTGTTACTTTTGGTGTAGAGACTTATGTTTTTGAATAATTAATAGAACTAAGATCAATTCAGTACATAATACTGTAATTCCTAGATATAAAGTACAAGTAAAAAGGAAACAAACTTAGAATAGCGTGTTGTACTTGCTATAAAATTAGTAGACTATATAAATAAGTCATAGCTAGATTAGAACCAAAGAATGTAAATAAAAGAAAATAAGAATAATATAGTATGTCATTACTAGCAGCTGATGATAGTAACTAGACTGGAACTCCCATTTCTCCTGTCACTGTCCTGCTTAGCTGATCTTTTTGTGTCTCATCTATTGTGTGAGCAGTCCAGCATGCTCTCAAACACGCACTTCTCTTCCTATTCCTCACTACATATACATGCATCTTACTACATTATCTTTTCAAAATTAAAAAAAAAAGGCATTAACTTCAAGAGCCTCAATCTCCTGGGGAGAGGACCATAATGTCCCCACTTCTGGCTCCCCCATTGCCAATAATGGAAATGCAGACATGGTCAGCAGTACTGGATCTGCTACTGCCCATTTGAGATAAACTTCGGCAACATTTGTAGCCTTTTCTCAAATTTTCAATCTGTTGAACACCACCTCTCCTCCTCCTCACTGAAACTCAGGTGTCTGGGATGACTGACAGCAACCCCTTTTCTGTACCCTTTTATTTTCTCTATCCAGTTGTCTCTCACCAACTGCAACAGTTATGTTCCTGGAAACTCTCACAGTAGGCAACTGCAGTTGGCAAGACCCAGGGCCTATGGGAAATAGGTTAGGGGAACTGTCACAAGACAGACATAAGTAAACTTAACTCAAGGAAAAGGTTGAAAATAAACATGGTGTACTGGATGTCTACTAAACATCTTTATTAATAAAGTAAAACAATAATAGAAAATACCTTATAAACTACAAAACTGTACATTGGTAATGGCAGGACAGCATGACTGGCCCACACTTCTTCACCTCCCAGCCTTGCCTCACCCCCTAGCAGTGCCTTAGCAATTGGCAGCTGGACACTGCCCCTTTACACTTGCTCCTACAGACACAAGGGAGGCATGGTAAATGTTCATGAAGATAAGAAATTAAGATGTTGATTATGAATTTAACACTGTTAATGAATGTAACATTGTCACAATTCACAAACTCTAGTAAATCATGTGAAAACAAAAACCAGCTTTACTAATCATTCATGGTTATGATTATGATGAATCATCATCAAGAATAGCAAAAGTTCAAAGTTTTTACATGTTGAATGGGAGCTAGGGTTGCCAGATTTTTCAAATGCCCATACGGGACAATTTTTATTTATTTATTATTTATTTTTTTTCAAATACCAAATTTGTTTTCAAATTGAAACTAGATTTCTTCAATGGTTATAACGAACAATTAGAAAAATTTTATTAAAATAATGCTTAACAATTAAACATCGTGAATAAAATTGAAATATCATAAATAATATTGAAAGTATCATAGCATATTAAATATTGTAATATACAGTAGACTCGCAACTTACGCAGATTTTTCTTATGCGGTTTCAACTATATGCAGGTTATAATTTTACAATAGTGAGAGCGAACGAAGAAGGTGGCGGTGGCGGTGGCGATGATGATGAAGAACAAGAAGAGTCAGCATGTTGGGATATACACAAGTTTAGTGAATTGTTTCAGGTTGCTGAGCACTTAAAAAACTTAGTGGCTGAGTATGACCCCTCTATGGGGCGCAGCATCAACTTCTCACGAGGTCTTACAAGCCTTATGACTCAATATAATATGATGTTCCAGCAGCTTAAGAAACAAAAATGACAGTTTCCCATCACCATGTTCTTGAAGAAAACCTCACCATCAACATTGTCAGCAGATCAGCCAACGCCAATGCTTGATGATCCCCCCACAGTGACGTGGGAAGGGGATGAATAAGCTCAAAGCAACAACACCCAGAAAAGCCTGTCTCCATAAGCTCGTCATTCATAATTGTACAGGTATGTTATAGTGTATATGTATGTATAACAGAGTTAGAATATATAGTGATTTAAGGGCAATTTAGGGGATTTTTTTGGTTTCTGACTTTACGCGATTTTTGGCTTTATGTGGGGTCCCAGGAATGTAACCCCTGCCTAAGTTGCGAGTCTACTGTACATTGCTTTACTAATTATCAGTGGTGGGCACCATTAACCAAAAAGTTAACTTCGTTAACCGCTAATCCGTTAACCAAAAAGTTAACTTCGTTAACCGTTAATTCGTTAAACATGTAACGGAAGTTACCGATAAACCATTAACGTTAACTTTTATTATAAAAAAATGAAAAACACAATATATATATAATTTAATTTTCCCTCTTCTTCTCATTCTCCATTTTGTCCATGAGATGCATGTTGCCCTTCATGAAAATTAGCATATCAAAGTTTTCATCAGACAGGGATGATCTCTTGGCCCTCAGGATGTCCTTGCCCATAGAGAACATTTACTTCTCAACGCTATCTATTATCTCATAAAGAAACTAATTCACATTGGGACTTGAAAGTACCGGCAGGATCAACTGGGTAGAAAAATAATTATGGAGATTTTAAAGATGTGGTACCTAGAAGTACCGCCAGGACATAAAGGGTTAAGGTGAAAATGCTCCCATTGTAAGACATCAATTGACTTAATTTATGTCATCAAAGTGACATGAGAATTGAAATCTTACCTGATCAGTTTTATGGTTCTTGAAATGTATCAATGAGACTACTAATAAGGTACTCACAGACATATTATAAATATACATGACTTACTTGACAACGATTATTTTTAAATATTCACTAGCACAAACATGTTGCGCAAGAGACAGACTGCAAATAAAATGAATGTAGTTATTTGTTGTAATTGTTACATATGTATTATTGAAAGTGCCTTAAAATGCTCGTGATATTTCTTGAAAGAAGTTGAAACATTCAACTCAAATGGCAAATCTTTCCGCCTGATTTTACAGTCGACCATGTTTTGCTCAAACCAATGCCATAAATAACTACCATATTTGGTAAGACACAAATTGTGGCGATGGAAACAAATATATCGCCTGATTTTGCACTGCGGAAATGGAAATTCATTCATCACTATTAACAGTGGCGGATTAATTGTGCACCTGCTCAGCACTGAAAATAATAGAAACTTTTAAACGTTTATTTATGAATTTTTTTGGTTAACGGACTTGAGTTAACGGAAGTTAAATGTAACGGAAGTTAATTAGTCCGATAATGATTTTCAAAGTTAACTTAAAAGTTAAATCGTTAACGAAAAAGTTAACTTCGTTAATTAACGATTAACGGATTAACGGTTTGTGCCCAGCTTTGCTAATTATATTATGACATATTATACCATTATTTACACTTGGAAAATAATGGAGAAACTAGTCCCTAATCTTACTCTGAACCCTGTAACTCCCCAAACAATGGTGGAAAGTAGAAAAGGAAGACTGTGCCATGTTCCCAAATTAAGAGTTCTGATTATAAGTTTTTGATGAGCAACCAATTTTTCTCTCTCCTCCAGTTGGTTGTCATCAAGCTGAAAGTTCTTTCAGGTATAGTGTTGATGAATGGAAAATATATGCTCCAGAAGTAATTCAGTAATTAATTTTAAAAAATATTCTAAATCTTATAAATAAAATCAAGTGTGTGTGTGTGTATGTATGTATGTATGTATGTATGTATGTATGTTTGTTTGTTGCTTTTTCACACAAAAACTTCATGCGAATGCAGCAATTTACACCTGAAAAATTTCTTATAAAAAGTAGACATACTTCCAGATTTTGAATTATACAATCTCAAGTTGTATGGTCAAGCAATCGCAGTATTCACACTAATTCAAAGCGTACAATATAACTACAGCCAAAAAACTGCCAACTCGTGGCCAAACATATTTTATAAGCATTATATAATTTCTAGGATGTTCTAGAACATTCAACATTACAGAATTCTACAGGATCCTACATAATTCTAGACAATTCTAAATCAATTCATCCCGAAAAAATTTGCTTAAAAAATATTTTTTATGGGATATTTTGAATATAAACAGTGATGGGCATCGATACATAAAAATTGCTAAAGCGATACCAATACATTGATACATGAAGAATGTCTTAGGCGATACCGATACATTGATACATGAAGAATGTCTTAGGCGATACTGATACGCCGATACTTTCTAGATGTCTTAAGCGATACCGATACCGATACATGCATTGCCGGTACATTTTTATAATTATTCATTTAATATGTAGGTATGGGTTTTATAGATGTAAATAAAAACAATTGCTTTATTTAATGAAAGTGTGTTTTAATTTTGTAGGATACATGAATGACTGAAAATATTACACTAACAATTAAAAGTAATTACTATTACCCTTCAAAAATACCAGCTGGCTAAACATCTGGTCAGACAGTCTATTCCTTTTTGGAGCGTGAATGTGACCAGTCAAACTAAACAACCGTTCTACAGGAGCAGAGGATGGTAGTGGTGTGTTATACTTCAGGAAGATCCGTAGAATTCCTGGGTACTGCCTCAGAGATTGGAGAGAATGACTTCCATCACCCAGATACTGTAAAACTTCCATCTCAGTGGAATCTTGGGTTGCAGAGACATTAGTGGAAGCAGACTCATAACAGAAGAAATCATCTGCACTTCCGTCAGATGCAGCATCACTTAGTTGTTGCTGGGGGGTCTGCTCACTGAGGCTCTTAACAGCATTAACCAACATTCCTTGAACCCTCTTTTTGACAATGTTAGTATTAAATTTGCCTTTTATTGTCATCCACTTTAACTTGAACAGGGGATTTGAAGATGATGCCAGTATTGCTGCTTTACACTCGTGCGACACATCAAGGCACAGAAACTTTTCAAACCGCTTAGTGAACCCTACTGTGACTGCATTGAGAAGTGGCTGACAATGACGCAATGCCTCCGAATTCAAACGCTCTAGCTTCTTCTCTACAGCTAACAATGTTTCTATATTATGGTTAATTAATCTCAATAACATAAGTACAAACGTGTTTAAACATTGCGCCGTACTGTGTGACGTGACCAGTAGAGTAGTACTGTCATTAAATAAATATTTAATAATATTATTATTTATGTATATTCATAAATATAACTCAGTATTGTCATATTATAACATCTATTTAAATATTTAAAAATTCTTATTAATGTATTGATGTATCGAAGTATCGATTTTTTTTTATACATTTAAGAAAATTGACCTTAGCGATATCGATAAATTGATACTTTTGTGAAGTAGCTAAAGCGATACCAATACAAAAGTATCGATCGATACGTATCGGCGATACATGTATCTAGATACTGCCCATCACTGAATACAAAGTGGGATACAGGATTTTTGGATCAAATGCGAGACATCTGGCAATCCTAATGGGAGCTGAGTCATGGAAATGTTGTCATGGTTGTGGGCACAGCAAGAAGAGCAAGTGGATACCTGCAGATACTCAAAACTTCACCTCATAGTTGGTAAAATGATATACATTGTACTCATTGTGGATACCCAAAATTCGCAGTAGGCAAAGCCATAGTTGGCAAAGGACAACTGTACTCAATTTTACTCCAAAGATGGATGTTGCATATATGTACACAGTGACCTGACTTGTTCTTGTATTCCCAAACTCAAATCTTCTGAATTCTATACTCTCTGGCTATGGCTTACATGCAAATCTCAGACTAAATATATATCTGCTGTTTACCTTTTTCCTAATTCTACTGCCTATCCAAAATTCTCTGACTATCTTGCTTCTATAGTGGAATACATTCTATCCAGCTATCCCTTTGCTGAAATCTCTATTTTAGGAGATTTCAGTATTCACCACCACCTTTGGCTTTCCTCCCATTTCACTAACATCCCTGGTAAACTAGCTTATAACTTTTCTATCCTAACTGACCTAGAGCAGATTGTATAGCACCCTACTCATATCCCAATTTGCCTTGGAGATAAGCCCAACATTCTAGATTTATTTCTTACCTCTCATCCTTCTCCTTACTCTCTGTAAAACATTATTCTCCATTGGGCTTCTCCAACCACAATCTTATATCTGTTTCCTGTTCTATCACCCCAATTTGTCCTTTGGCACTTTGGTGCCACTGATTAGGATGCCCTTATGCAGTATTTGTGATTACCCATGGAATGATTATTGCTTCTGTGGCTGGGGCCCTTCTGGATGTGCTGAGCATATCACGGAGGTGATCTCTCAGGCAAGGAGGCATACATTCCATATTCTATTCCTACTACAAAAAAATCTTGGTTTAATTTAACTTGTTCTAATGCTATCTGGAACAGAGAGGAGTCTTTCAGAAGGTACTGTTGCCATCCAACTTCTGACTCCTGTTCAACTTACATTTCTGCCTGGAATCATGCAAAATTTGTTCTTCAACTTGCCAAAAATTCCTTCATCAGACAAAAATGTGAAAATCTATCCAATTCTAATTCTTCTCACTCTTTCTGGCATCTTGCTAAGAATCCCTTCAACAACTTTACTTCCTCTTCTTTCCCTCCTCTTTTCCATTCTGATGGCTCGGTTGCCGTCTCTTCTCCTGACAAAGCTGAATTCTTCACTCAAACTTTCACTTCCAACTCAACCATGGATAATTCCAGTGCTGTTGCTCCATCTCCTCCTCCCCCCTGACTTTATTATGTATGAAATTAGAATCTTTTCTGAAGATGTTCTTTCTGGACTCAACTCAAGGAAGGCATATAATCCTGATGGTATTCCTCCAGTTGTTCTCAAGAACTGTGCTTCAGTGCATAAATCCCCTGCATAGGCAAACTCTCTCATCTTTGTCTCTCATCTGGTACTTTTCCTTCCTGCTGGAAATTTGCTTTCATTCAGTGTGTCCCAAGCAAGAGTGACTGCTCTCAATCCTCCAACTATCGTCCAATTGGTTTGATTTCTTGCCTTTCTAAAGTTTTTGAATCTATCCTTAATAGGAACCTTCTTAACCCTTGCATTGCAGTTTTAGTTAGCCCCAATATCACTGTATGCACAAAAAAAAATGAGAAAATGAATAATATTTATTGATGTGGACTGCAGTCTAAGGGTTAAACACCTCTCTTTTCACAATCTATTTCCAGATTGTTAGTATGGGTTCAGCAAGGGATGCTCTACTGGCAATCATCTTGCATATCTCTCTGACTCTGTCATCCTCCTCTCAGGATTTTGGTAAAACTTTTGCTATTGCACTAGACATATTGTTAGCTTTTGATAGAGTCTGGCACAAATCTTTCATTTTGAAATTACCCTCCAGTTTCTATCCTTCTATCTGTGCCTTCATCTCTAGTTTCCTTTCTGGATGATCTATCGCTGTGGTTGAAGATGGCCACTGTTCTTCTCCTAAAGCTATTAACAGTGATGTTCCTCGGGGTTCTGTCCTGTCACCCACTCTTTTCCTTTTATTTATTAATGATCTTTTAATTTGTACTTCCTGTCCTATTCACACCTATGCTGATGATTCCACTCTTCACTTCTCCACCTGCTTCCCAAAGTGCCCCTCTCAACAGTTATTCCATGATTTATGTGGGGTGGGTATGGAGCACCCAACTTAACCTCTGATCTTTCTGCTATCTCAGATTGGGGCAAAGGAAACCTTGTGGCTTTCAATGCCTCAAAACCTCAGTTCCTCCATCTGTCTACTCATCATAATCTTCCACACGACTATCCTCATACCTTCAACAATGCACAACTCAATCCTTCCTCTCCTTTTAACATTTTTGGCAGTGCTGGGTTAACCCAAAGGCTTAAAGGCTGAAAGCCTTGGCCTATGAAAAAAAAAAAATTTTCAACACCACTAGCAGATTTTCTGGCAGTTGTCATCTGATCTTGAAGTAGAGGTGTTTGTTTAGTTGTTTTCCACTTTGTTTGTGTAGACTGTAGAGTAGACCTAGGGAGTGATATAGAGCTAGATCTTGGTGATGAAGTCATTGCTTTCTCCAAATACAGTATTTCTGAGGTGTCCCTCAAATCGGCAGAGCAGGTGCTACAATTTCTTTTGCAGCACATGATGACCGTGACTTTCCCAAACTTCTACATAACTCTATGTATTTATTTATGCTTCTTGGGTACTAATTCCGAAGGAGAGAGATGATTTTCGACTATAAGAGAGTCAAGATCTGTTATTGATCAACCCTGGGACAATCTTGCTTATTTGCACTAGCACTCATCTCGATTGAGTGTGATTTGGCTCACACTTTGTATTTTTGAGAGATTATTAAGATGTTCTCCCAAAAGAAAGCCAGAAAGATAAGGTCACTTAGGGGTAATTCTATGGGTAATAGACAAATGAAGTACACGGTAACCTCTTCAAAATTCATGAAACTTTGTGTGAGGGTTGGTTTAGGTCCAAATTACAAATTTCTGAATTTTTTTGAAAATTGGTCAAGTTGGTCAAATTTTTATGGCTTGACCAAATTTTGGTCAAATGAAAAAAACAATAATTTTCAAACATAAATATCTCAGCTCCTAATTAAGGTAGTGTAGTAAGTCTTAAATGATAAAATATGTAAAATTAACTGTAGTTTCTAAATATGTATCTTTTTTTTAAGGTAACAAAAATAAAATGATTTTTTGGAAAGTCTCCCCCCCCCCATTTGGCAGCGAAGATATCATTTTTCGAAAAAAAGACCAGGAATAAAAAATGTTTATTTGATGTATGTACACCATAATAAGTAATAAAAAGTCAGCTTATCGACAATTATTATGAAAAAAAAAATCCTCCAAATTTTAATAATTTTTTGCTTTCCTTCCAGATTTTCAGTATATACCTAATTTTCTAGTATACGTAAATTTACCTAACCCTTAAAATGCCTCAAAACACAAAATTTTGTTGCGATCCTATGAAAAAACACTCAAGAAGAATTTTCTGTAACATCAAAAAAGTAAACTGCCATGGCAGCTGCAAGCTATGGAATTTTGGAAGAAAATCAATTGCTATGTCACAATTAAAAAGAAGCCAATTGTATTAGAACATGTTCAACGTTCATCCAGAGAGCTGGAACCTGCACCAATACCTGAGCCAGACATACTTAACGAATGTATGGAGCGAAGCAGTAGCGATTCCATGAATCCACCACCATTGGAAGAATTTGTCATTCAAGACAGGCAATTCAATAAAGATTTGCTCAGCGACAATATTTTACCTTTATTTGATGAAAGCCCTATTAAAACAGGTAATAAAACAATAGAGACTCCATTCAGGACATTTGTTTCTTAATGCCAAATTCGTAGTTTTCTGTTTTTAAATATTAGCATCAGCACTTGAATACATATATACAAAATATTTGATATTTGATTATTTCACGCAACCTAAATTTATGAATTTGTTTTACAGCTGGATTGAAGCCGGGACAAAAACAGATAAAGGCTTCTACGAAATTCAGATCGACAATGGAAAAGGTTAAACGAAGTCTTGAAGCTGCTTATGGGGCTCCTATTGACTATTCTGAAGCTGGTCCATCCAAAAAAAGTTGTTTGGAAGATGATTTAGAGAGGCAAGGCTACTTTTCAGACATAGTTATTGAAATTTGACATTTTAAATTAAATTTAATACAGTCATCGAAGTATATACTAAATTAAGTTTTATCTGTTTACATTTTTATAATCGGACAATATAATACATACCGTATACATATATTTTATGAAAAGTTTAATTAAAAATATACTAATTAAACTTAATGTCAAATACACTTTATTTCAGGTATGAAACGGTTATGTAAGAATTAAAGGAGAAATTTCAAGCAAGTAATGATCGCAATCTTAGGTCACAAATACTATCATTGTATCCCTCTCCCATTGAAAAAACTGCTGACTTCTTTGGAGCAACAAAGTATATTGTGCGTAAGAGCCGCAATCTTCAAAAACAGTTTGGGATTCTTCCTAACATTCCAAACATGATGAAAGGGAAGGTCATCACAGCTGAAATGAAAAAAATCATTTGGGAGTTTTATAAAAATGACGAATATAGTAGGATGTGCCTGGGAATCAAAAGATTATAAGTTTGCAATAAATGAAGAGGGTGAAAAAATAAAAACCAAAAAAGACTGGTATTGTGTAACTTGAAAGAGTTATATGCTGAATATGCAAAAAATGATGAAAATCCCAAAATAGGCTTTAGTACAGTGGTGCACAAACTTTTTTGATGTGAGGGCCAAGCGAAGAAAATAACTAAATGTATTAGCCTACTTACTTTCCATCTCCCTTCACAGAAAACATTTTCAAAAGTACTTTTATATTCTAACTTTTTCATTGAAATGAAAAGACCCGTGGGGCCACTGAAAAGACCTGTGGGGGCCACATTTGGCCTGCGGGCCAGGTTTTCAGTGTCTGCATCACCAAAATCCGAAACTACAAATATCAGCATTAGGCATTAAAGATTTAGACTACAAAAAATTAATGTCTTTATCCATCTGCGGCATGGACAATGAAGATTGTATGATGCACCGATGCAAAAGATGCCCGTGAGAGGTCGGAATCAAAAATTATTTGGAAAGTTTGGACTTCATGGCGATGGAAGAGAGAAAATATAAACAATGGGTGTCTGTCGATCACTGTATGTTAAAAGATATCACCGAAACTCCAGAGGAATGCGTGGAATCGCCCACCAAAAAAATTGCACAACTGACAAGACACCACTTCACGAATAAATGTCAATCAAGTTACTTCAAAAATCTAAAAGAAACTCTGCCTGAAAATGAAGGTGTTTTGGTGGGTGATTTCGCGGGAAACTTCTCATTCATCGTACAAGATTGTGCCCAGGGGTTTCATTGGGAGAACTCGCAATGTACAGTGCACCCATTCGTTTATTATTCCAAAAACAATGCAGGAAAACTAATTTGCAAAGGTTACTGCTTCGTTTCAAACCGTCATAGGCATGATACAATTCTGGTTCATAGTTTTCTCAAAAAATTAATCCTGTGCATCCAACAACAAAATTCAAACCTAACTAAAATTCATTATTTCACAGATGGATGCGCGGCTCAGTATAAGAATAAAACAAATTTTCTAAATTTATGCCATCATTTCAAAGACTTCAAAATTCATGCTGAGTGGAATTTTTTCGCGACATCCCACGGGAAGAATGCCTGCGACGGTATTGGCGGAACAGTAAAAAGAGCAGTCGGCAGACAAAGCTTACGACGGGCTCTTGACCATCAAATCTTAACAGCTGAGGACTTCTACAATTTCTGCTCTCAAGAATTCCTAACCGCTATTGACCTTTTTTACGTCTCTGAGGCAGAAGTTGTAGATGTAGAGCTTTCTTTGCAAAAACGTCTGAGTGAACCTATTACTTCTATCAAAGGTACTCAACAATTACATCGCTTCGTCCCAATTTTCAAGAATTCGTTGAAGGTTTATCCACTCTCTCAGAGTGCACAGTCAGTCGAAATAAGAGAGCTCATTAGAGTTTCTGCTTCGGATCAAGAACATAATACTGTCTCTCAACGCGAAATTGAAACAGGCTCTTTTGTGGGTTGTATGTATGAAAATAAACTATGGCTAGGATTAGTCCAGTCCTTTGACTGTGAATATGATGATTTTCTGATAAAATTTCTCCATCCTTCGGGCGTATGTCCCTCATATATTTTTCCTGTGCAAGATGATGTTTGTCATGTTCCAACAGAAAATATATTTGGGAGTATTGAAGCAAGTTTACGAGGAGGAACAAGAATACAATACATTTTTCTGCTTCAAGAATTAAATAACTTTTCAAAGAAGATAAAATAAATTCTATCGAATGTATACCATTTAAGATTGTCTGTATAATATTTCTAAAATTTTTATCTAAGATTTGTGTATCTACTTAATAGTTATAAAAATCTTTTCAAATTCTTTTTTCTTATTATTATATTATTAGTCTAAAATTTGGATTCACTGGATGAGAATACTGTCTCTTAATTCATTCTCGAAGACTTGTGTACATGTAGTATTAGGAAGAGTATTTTATACTCTGATAAGCGCTTTATAAATTAAACATTATTGTTGTCAATATATTCTGTCCCTAAATATAAGAGAGGTTATGTATGTACATTGTACATATATTTTAAAAGATTTTTTCTCCTTTGGTTTATCTACATGTATTTTTTATATGATTTGAAAATTGTCTTTTTTTGGACCAACAAGTCTGTAATAAATCTTCGTCGTCTGAAAAAAAAATTTATTACTTAATTTCAAACTCAGTTTTGAGCCTTATAATAAACTATAAGCTGACTTTTTATTACTTATTATGGTGTACATACATCAAATAAACATTTTTTATTCTTGATCTTTTTTTCGAAAAATGATATCTTCGCTGCCAAATCAAAAAAAAAAAACAATTTGACATTTTTTCCAAAAAATCATAATTTTATTTTTGTTACCCTAAAAAAAATGATACATATTTAGAAACCACAGTTAACTTTACATATTTTATCATTTAAGACTTATTACACTACCACAATTAGCAGCTGAGATATTTACGTTTGAAAATTGTTGGTTTTTCATTTGACCAAAATTTGGTCTTGACCAATTTTCAAAAAAATTCAGATTTTTGTAATTTGGACCAAAACCAACCCTCACACCAAGTTTCATGAATTTTGGAGATGGTGGAGTGTACATGTGGCACTTTCATTTGTCTATTTGTCCTGGAATTAATTACCCTTAGGTTAAACCATTAGATGTTTTGAATGTCTGGCTTTTTGCTCAGTTTACTGTGTGCAATTTACTTTACTGTATATATATATATATATATATATATTATATATATATATATATATATATTAGGGTGTGACTGTTGCCCTCCAAAAATAAAAAAATGGTCCTACAATGCTGTTCAAAGTTTTAGTGTTGTGTATTTATCTAGGAAACACCCCTGTAAATTTTCTTGGAGATCGGTGCATGTGTGAGCTAGCACCGTCGTACCAGCAAGTATTGCTATTTCAGCTTATGAACTTCATAAATAAGTGTGAAAATAGCACATTTTATCAGATTTTCATTTCCGGGTCTGGAACGCTGACCCACAAATTTTCTATGTATTATTTTATTGCATTTAATTTTAATGATGCTCTTTTCTTTTCCCTTGACATTGATTTGATGTGAATAGAGAATTTAATCATGGATACACGGCAAGATGATGAGTATGCCAGAATGTTATTGGGCACTGTACCCCGAGAAGAAGAAAAGGAAATAAAGGGCTGCAAACTGCCAACTAATAGGCAGGTCTTACTATGTCTGTTAGCAAACCTTCGGGATATGCATTGGGACCAGGCTTTATCTGCCACCATTGACAATGTGCTTTTGCATTACCAGAAGGCGAATGTCCCGACCATTACAGGCAGGAACAATATTGGCTGAGTGATTAAAACTTACTATGACAAAGACTACATGATGCTTATGAAAAAGAATGAGGATAGAAGACGGGCTGATGATCCTGGAATTATGAAGTTTAAATCAGAATTGAGCCTGACGATGAAATTTTATAAGAACACAGTGTTGAAAGACATGGCGGCTGCGAAAAAGGGGAAAACTCAGGCCGAACAAGATGCCATCGATACTGACATACTCTTTATGAAAAGCATGCTAAGTGACAGAGTAGCTACCTACTCTGGGGTAAACAAAGTACTTGCAGAAAAGGTTCAGAAGCTACAGAAAAGGCAGATGCGAGAAGAGAAGCGACAAGAGAGAGAGCAATGTGATCATGCTGAGAATGTACAGGCTGATATTGATTCACCTATTAGCTCTGATGAGGACGATGACATTGATGAGGCCAGCACTGCTGAACCAAAGAGAAAACATCGGAGAACAGTGAAAGAGGGAGTTTCAATTTTTGTGCCCCATGATATTCTGAAGTTGGCAGAACTTGTTTCATGCAGTGTTCGAAACAACATCTCACCGACCCAGCTGAGTGCAATTGTGTACTCCCTTGTATCTGCATGTGGTGGAGATACATCAAAGCTGAGTCTAAATGCAAGGACGGCCCACCGATACCGAGCTTCCATCGTGTCAGAAATAAGTTTAAAATCATGGATGAATGGCAACCATCAGACAAAGTACTGGTGCACTGGGATGGTAAACTTATGGACACACTGGATTCCAAAGGCACTGATGACCGCCTGCCCATTCTTGTGTCTGGTGTCAATGGCACAAAGCTTCTTGGAGTCCCACCTCTTCCGCATTTGACTCAAAAAGCTGGCCTGGTTCAAGGAGACTTGATATCAACAGCAACCAAACAACTTCTGGTCGATTGGGAGTGTGAAAAGAATGTCGTTGGTATGGTTTTCGACACAACTTCATCCAATACAGGTAAACCTATTTCAAACATCAGCGTGAATTTATCACGACATTAATACCAAAATACAGTGAATGATTTAACAGAAATCTGCAAAAAGCACGTGCCTGAAATGGTGGCCTTAAACTACAAATACATTTTTTTTTCAGGACAAAAAACAGCTGCTTGCGTCTCCCTCGAAAAGGAATTAGAGCATGCCGTATTCTGGTGCGCCTGTCGCAGGCATGTGGGCAAAGTCATCCTAGGTGTTTGCTGGGATTGCTTGAAAGTGGAGGGCTCTTCAAGTCCAAACATAATGGTTTTCCAGAGGTGAGTCATAAGCTTTACAAAATAACAAGGAATATTATTATCTAATGAACAAATTTAGTGGAATTTCTTTTATTAGACTTATAAGATATACTAACACCAAGCAAATGATCGATCATATCAATCTTAATACCCCTAAAACAATATTATAGATTAGTACGAAATACAATAATCCCAATAATTGCATTTCTAGGTTCAAGAACCATTTCTTTCAACTGGCGTACAATGAAAAAAAGAAATACTACTACCCCGCAATGCCTGGAGTGTTTGAGGAGCGCCAGCAGGAGATGGCTGACTTCTTCCGTGAATCTCTAGCCCAACCATTTACACGTGGCAACTACAAGGAGCTGGTAGAGCTTTGTCTGCTGCTTGTAACTAAAGGATCCGAGCCAGTGAACTTCACAATGGTCTACCCCAGCACACTTCACAAAGCAAGGTGGATGGCTAAACTGCTCTATACCCTCAAGATTGTTCTTTTGTCAGGCCAGATCAAAGAGCAGTTTCCCAAAGCCGAGGTTGTGACTAAAAGTCAAATCAGCAAGTTAGAACGGTTTGCTGTGTTCACAGTCGCTGTTTATGTCCCATGGTGGATTGTTTGCCCCATTCCAGCAAGTGCGCCACTGAATGACTTGAATTTGGTCGAAACCTTGGCTGAATTTGCCCGAAACCTTGGCTGAATTTGCCCCATATGATGCCACAATAGTTGACAAAGCACGTGTGGCACTCGGTAGACACACTTGGTACCTAACTGAGGAGTTGGCCCCACTGGCTTTGTTCTCGTCCCAAGTACAAGAAAGGACAAAAGAGGAGATGAGGAAGGCCCTTCTTTGCCATGAAGGCACTGAAGTTACTAAGAGAGAGGGGCTCAATCATGGGGGCTATGGAAAGCCATATCTTCCCCCTGTCCCAGAAAGTGGCACTGCCCTGGTGGACCTAATTGGGCCTGACTCAAGCCGGTTCTTCACCATTTTAGGCATGCCCTATCAGTTTCTCCACAGTCCAGCCAGTGAATGGGCGGATCATGATGACTACCTGAACATGAAACGGGTTGTGGACAAGCTTCAGGTCGTCAATGAGGCTGCAGAGTGTGGTGTAAAACTTTGCCATGACTTTCTTAATGTTGCCAGGGATGAGGAGCGCTTTCAAGAAGTCCTTCAAGTAGTTGAAAATGACAGACTCCGCGTTCCTAATCAGCGCAAACGATCATCTGTTTCCGAACAGAAATCATGGTTTCTTGCTCTAGAGAAATAATACCTTGTGAATATATGATAAAACCCCTTAATGTACCATGAGAGAATAAGAATGATTAACTTTTTTGTGTTAGTGATAACAGTTTTTAATTAAGACAGGCAAATGATTTGTTAATATCCCTTATGATGGTTGTGTAATCTCATATATAGGCGCGTATGCCGTATAAGCAAAATTGCTATTTTTCAAATTGCTGGTGCTCACTCGAATATGCATGAATCTTCAAAAAATTGCACGTGGGTATTTTTTATGTCAATATGCAACACCAAAATTTTGAACAGCATTGTAGGACAAAGTTGGGGCAACTGTCACACCCTAGTATATATATATATACTAGGGTATATACACCCTAGTATATATATATATATACACACATACATACATATATATATATATATATAATATATATATATATATAATATATATATACATATATACACATACATACATACAGGGTGTTTCAGGAGGAAAGGTGAATACTTTGGGAGGTGATAGTATTGGTCATTGTGACCATGTAAGCTGTAATGTAAGCATGTAACATAAGCCAATTGACAGCTGACTGTTGTGAGTGACATTGTTTGGTGTTTGAAGCAGTGTTAAGAATGCCACACACCTTCACACATGCCAAATATGCAGATATGGTGTATGTCTATGGTTTTTGTGCTGGAAGTGCAACAGCTGCTGTTACAGAATACCATCGATGGTTTCCAAACCACAGAATTCCGGATCGAAGAGTGTTTACCAGGGTTTTCAACACATTGCATGAGATTGGTAAACATCCCAGCACTCATGTTTCATCTGAATGTGAAGGTCAACAAGATGTGGATGAAGTGGAAAACATTCTTCAGTTGGTAGAGCGTAGTCCTACTACTAGCTCATGAAGAATTTCTACATGTCTCGGTGTACCACACATAAGAGTATGGCGAACATTACGTGAGGAAGGCTTGCATCCATATCATGTACAGTGTGTACAACACCTTCAACCAGGAGATGCTGCCATGTGACTGGAATTTTGTCATTGGGTGAATGCTAATCGCCGATTGCTTCGATTAATACTGTTCTCCGATGAAGCTACTTTCACCCGTGATGGTATCAACAACACTCATAACTCTCATCGGTGGTCAGACAAAAATCCAAATGCCACTGTGGAAACAAATTTTCAACATGGCTTCTCTGCCAATGTGTGGTGCGGTATCATTGATGATAAACTGATTGGCCCTGTTACTTTAGAGAATTGTCTTACAGGACAAAGTTACCTAGAATTTCTGCAAAATGAATTGCCAGGACTATTGGAGGATGTTCCTTTGGCTACACACGCTAGTATGTACTTTCAGCATGATGGAGCTCCTCCACATTCTACCCGTCTGGTGATGCAATACCTAAATCAAACTTTCCCTGGTCGATGGATTGGCTGCAGTGGTCCCATTCAATGGCCACCAAGGTCTTCAGACCTCTCCATTAGATTATTGTTTGTGGGGGTGGATGAAAAGTCAAGTTTACAAAAGAAAGATGGATACACAAGATGAATTGCTCACGTGCATTTTGGATGCTGCTGCCCACATAAAGGAACGTCAAGATCAACTCAGACAAACAACACGCAATTGTTACACACGAGTTGCAAAGTGCATTGAGGTTGACGGTGGGATTTTTGAAAATGTATTGTAAACTAACTAATTTGTCATTTCTATATCTGATACCATTCAAAATGCCAATGTTTAAACATTAAATGTTAGAAACAGTAATTGGTTTCTCTTTCTTGATTACCATTAACAATGCTCTTGTATTTGTAATTCAAACAGCTCTATCTCCGTAACCATTCAGAATTAGACACATGTTCATATGAACTTTTTTCTCACAATGACTGATACTATCACCTCCTGAAGTATTGACCTTTCCTCCTGAAACAACCTGTGTAATATATATATATATATATATATATATTGGTGAAATATATTTTTTTATGCAGGCCTATCGTATTTAATCTCTTAAAATTATCTATATTATACTCAATTACAAATGAAAAATATATAATGTCATTTAATAAAGCATCTATATTTGTCGAGCACTTTTTCTAATACTGATATATTGGGAAGATTTGTTGAAGTCCACGCAGTCCAGCCTTGGCCTATGAAACCCTTAATCTGCCCCTGATTCTTGGCATTTCCTTTTCTTGTGATCTTTCCTGGAAAGATCACATGTTTTTTATTTATTTATTTTATTTATATATCTTTTATTAAGTACTGAATAACCTTTATTAATAATAAAATAAATACATTAGTTTTACAATTTACAATGACATAAATAATCGTGAAGCTGAACTACAGTCAACCCTCGACTTACATCATCACTGTCTTACGTAATTTTGAGTTATGAGAAGCCCCCAGTGACTATAATTGATTCGTCTTACATAATTATTTTGTGTTGCGTAATAGCTGCGTAATCGCAAATGCAGTGCGTGACCACTCACTGGCAGGATGTCGGGTATTTCACATTATTTCATTATTTTTACTGTGCATTATATGAAGTGATACTGTATGAAGTGATTAATAATTTGGCAAATTACTAAGTCTAAAATTAATTTTTTATTATTAATTTTTAATATGTATTTTCTTTTACAGATGGTGTTTCTTAATAATAATTATTAATTACCATTATAATTCTGTTTATATACACTGTTTTTATCAAAAAATGTAATTATTTTATTTTCAATACTTTTTTGGGATCCTGGAATGGATTACCAGATTTATATGTATTTTTGGGTCAACTTACGTCATTTTCAAGTTAAGTAACTCATCTTGGAACGGATTAATTACGTAAGTCGAGGGTCGACTATATTTGTTTTATTTAATTTGGCCCTTAAGGTTTAGGCATTATTGGGCTCTTATTAAAAGTAAACAGCTAGTTATTATTAATTAATAATAAATAAAGTAAATAAGTATTATTAATAGTTAAAATATGTATTAATCCTAAATTATTATTACTGATATGACAAAAGCAAAGTCACTATTGAAGGTATTATGGCAATACCGTACAAAGACACCAATATTATACATGAGAGATAAGAACTGAACAATCATAAGAAATGTGTCTTTAATACTAGATTACAATGAGAAATTAATAAACAATAGTAATGGACATTAGTGCTAGATTTTTGTTAGTATGCCATTATTAGTCAGGATTTCAACTTGTTTTAAATGAATTTACATCCATTATATTTTTTATATCAGCATTTAAATCATTCCATAGTTTCAATCGAATGAAAGTGGGTAATTTCTAAGATGAAGACAATCTACATTGAGGTATAACATGCTTTGGTCTATTTCTGGCCTGATACGAGCAGATTTCTTGATGAGTTACAAAATATCTATTTACCCATTATAAATTAATGATTTTGTTCTTAACTTGTAAATAAAAGTAAAATGTGCCAGTTTGATTACATCATTGAGCTTTAGTAGGTTTAGCTCTTTAAATAATGCACTAGAGTGATCAAGGAAATTGTTCTTTCTTTGGATGACAAAGATATCATTTAATGCATTGTTAGTGGAGTTTCCCAAACAAGGGTGGAATACATTATATAAGGAAGAACAAGAGTATGATAGTCAATAAAACCTGTTTAGGGCTACATTTCTAAGTTTAAACATTATAGCAATGCTCCTTGAAATCTTTTTTTGTGATATAATTTATATGATAACTCCATTGCAAATTCTTATCTACCATTACACCAGGAAATTTTGTTACAGTACACTCCTTTATAGCGATTTTATTCACATGAAGTTCATCAAGATATACATGTCTTTTATTAGTAAACATCATGAAATTTGTTTTACTGGTATTTAGGAAGAGTTTATTAGTGGTCAACCATTTCATTACACTGATGAATTCTGAATTAAATATATTCTTAGCTGAATTAACATCTTTGCTAGAAAAACATACAGTTGTATCATCTGCAAACATTATGAAGGTTCAGTATATCAGATGAACATGGAAGGTCATTTATATATATAATAAGAATAACAGTGGACCCAGAACTGAACCCTGTGCTACACTATGTGCCACATGCTTTAGTTGAGCAAACCTTATTTACTGCTACCAAATGATATCTATTGGACAAATAACTTTTAAACCAATCACTGATTGCTCTTCTAAAGCTGTAACAATATAATTTATTAAGTAGAATATTATGGTCTATTACATTGAACACCTTACTGAAATCCATAAATATTGATATCATTATTTCTTTCTCTCTACCTATTTGCATTTTCCATAAGATTTAAAATAGCCATTTCCATTATTTTTTATTATAGATTTGGCGATAATAAATTGTAGGATTCTAAATATCACTGCATTCTACTTTTTTATTCCTTTGGAAATACTTTGTTTGATAATTTCAGCCAAAGTTACAGGTATCTTATCTTCAACAAGTTTCACTATAGGTACAGGAATGTTATGAATATTTTTTTTTTTTTTTAATTTACCATTAATATTCCGGACCTCAGTAGAGGTAGCAGGAACCAAAAGAAAATTAATTTAGTGGGCTGGCATATATTCTAGAGGTGAGTGATCATTATTTAGTAATTGTGAGTGGAGCTTATCCACTATTGAAGTAAAATGTATACTTAAAGAGTCTGCAATAGAAGTACCATCAGTAATTTCTTTATTTTCAATATTTCATTTCTCTATTGCATTTTTCTTAACATATACTCCTTCCAAAATAGCTTCTAAGAGGTTAGGAGTGCTGTACTGCTTCTGCAGGTTTTTCACCTCCATTCACTCTCATTTGCCCCTGTATGGAGTATGCTTCTCATGCATGGAGTAGCTTGATCCACACAGCCATACTTGACCAGGTAAAATCAAAGGCTTTTTGTGTCATCAATTTCCCGCCTCTTACTGTCTTTAATCCCTCTCTTCACCACAGTGTTGCTCCACTCTCTCTTTACTATTGCTATTATAATGGACACTGCTCTTCTGAAGTCTTTAAGGAGAGCCTGCAGCACAAGACTTTCTGCCCTTTCTCATTCCATTTTAATCAGAATTGATGTATGCATATAACTATTTATTAGTCAGTCAGAGTAGTCAGGCCTCCGCCACTACCCCACCTGACTTAATTATGCTCGAAATTAGAATCCCTTTCAAAGACATTTTCTCTGCCCTAGCTGGGCTTGACTGTACATAGGAAGGTGTACACTCCTAAAGGAGTCACATCTGTTGTTCTGAAGAACTGTGCTTCTGTGCTTACACCCTGCCTAGGCAAACTATTTCATCTTTACCATTGATCTGGTACTTTTTGTTCCTGCTAGAAGTTTGCATTCATTTATCCTGTTCGAAAGAAGGGTGACCTCTCTTACCCCTCCAACTATCATCCAATGATTCTACTTTTCATTTATCTACCCACTTCACAAAGTGTCCCTTGGGACAATTACTCCATGCTTTGCATGAATCAGCTATGACACACCAGACCTTTCTGCTATCTCTGACTGGAACAAAAATCCTTATGGCTGTCAATGCCTCAAAAACTCAGTTCCTTCATTTGTCTACTCATCAAAACCTTCAACACAACTCTCTCCTTATCTTTAACAATACACAACTCAATCGTTCCTCTTCCTGTCACATTCTTGGTGTTTCCTTGTGATCTTTTCTGGAAATATCAGGTACACACTGTAAAACAGCTTCTTAGAGATTGTGCTGACACTCTGCAGTTTCTTCATCCCCACTCATATCTTTCATCTACTCAACTGGTCAACTCCGGAACAACTTTCCTCAGTCCATCCTTCCCCATATCTTTGACCTTCAATTTTTGATATGCCATGTGTCCAAACATTGCAAAAACTCTGGACTTTGACTTTGGCACTCTCTTTTGGGGAAAGGGGAGAGTATTTTACAGGCAATCACCCTTGGCACCCCGATGGATCAATGAAAGTCATTGGGCTGTTTATCTGAAGGACATAGGTTTGAGTCTTAACTCTGAGCTTAGACTTCAGTGATTAAGGTGTGTCTGGGTTTACCTTTGTAGGATAATGGGCCTGGTCCTACAAAAACTACATATTTCTTTTGTTATAGGACCTTCACTGTTACTAGTGAGGTTAAACAACCCCCCAAATCATCATTATTATTCATATGGTTTTGGTTGACTGAAATTAGTTTGAACTTAGGTTTATAAATGGAAGACACCAGCTGTTTCCGATATTCCAGAAGATTCAGAAGCTGATCTTTCATCTGAAAATGATGAACAGGAATATATTCCAAGAAATGAAGAGGAAAATAAATCAAGTAAGTTTACATTGTTACACTTGAGACAATAGATCATAATGTTCCACCAGGTAAATTTTATAGTTTTCCATATATGTGTATATATATATTGTGTGTATCTTTTTCTGCTTATGCAAGGTAGCATCAAGCTCAGCAAGGTGTTTTCACTCATATGCACTCCTTTTTGCCTAACCCCATCATTTTGAGTATATATGGTGTCTATTATATATACACTGCACCCTTGATATATGCGAATTTGCTGTTATGCGAAGACCCTATTTCTACCAAGAATTCAGTATATGTGGAAAAAATTTGCATTTATGTGCCACCTAGTGTGAAATATTGCTGAGCGCACTGACGTATTCCTCGCATAAACTGTTATAGCATGTAGGTTTATGTGCGTTGTGCTCTAGACTGTGTTGTGTTTTTCACTATTTTTGAGTGTTTTTTCCAGTTTTGTCTCACTGTTTATTGTAGACATGGCTTCTAAACGTCCTCTCCCGAGTACTGGGCCTTCAGCTAAGCGTAAGAGGACCTCATTAACACTTGAAACCAAGCTGGAAATTATCAACAGAGCAGAAGCTGATGAAGGAGCTTCTGCGCTTGGCCATTATTACAACTTGGGTGAGTCAACCATCTGTAACATAAAGAAGAATGCCAACAAGATCCGCAGTGCAGTGATACATTCGTCTAACTTATCAGCTAAGATAGCAACGAAAGTGCGTAATCCTTTGATAGAAAAAATGGAAAAGTTACTAAATCTGTATATTGAGCATGAAAATAAGAAACACAGTGGTTTAAGCAAGAATGATATTAGAGGTAAGGCTTTGAAAATATATACACGTCTGTGTTCTGAGGCTCCTGATAGTGAGTCTAGTGAATCATTTGTGGCTAGTAAGGGATGGTTTGCTAAGTTTGTGAATCGTCACAACCTCCACAACTTAGCCTTTCGTGGTGAACAAGCAAGTGCTGATCATGAGGCAGCTGCATGGTACCCTGCTGAGTTGCAGCGCATTATTGATGAACATAAATTTAGCCCTAAACAAGTGTTTAATGCTGATAAGAGAGGGCTATTTTGGAAACGCATGCCTAAACACACTTACATTAGTAAGGAGGAGAAGACAGCCTCGGGGTTCAAAGCTGCAAAGGACAGGCTGACTTTACTCGTGTGTGCAAATGCTGATGGTGATTGTAGGTTAAAACCCCTCTTAGTGTATCATTCCCTTAACCCTCGTGCTCTTAAAGGGCTAAGCAAATATATGCTACCGGTACACTGGACTGCCAATAAGAAGGCCTGGGTGACGGGCCAGGTTTTCGAGGACTGGTTCACCAAACACTTTGCTGTTGAGACGGAACGCTACTGTCATGAGCAGAACCTGGCCTTCAAAGTGCTTCTGCTACTCGACAGTGCTCCTGGCCACCCTAAACACCTTGATAGCATACACCCAAACATCACCATTCGTTATCTTCCTCCTAACACAACATCGCTGCTACAACCCATGGACCAGGGTGTCATATCCACTTTCAAGGCCTACTTTTTAAGGAGAACCATCTCACAAATGCTTGATGCTACGGATGATTTTGAAGCACCAGGCAGTGAACCAACAATACGGGAGTGGTGGAAAGCATTTAACATATGAAATGCTATCAATAACATCGACGAGTCATGGAAGGAGGTCAAGTCATCCACATTTAATGCTGTATGGAAGTCACTATGGCCAGAGTGTGTCCACAGGTCCACTGGTTTTCCTAACTTTGCTGCGACAGTGCAAGACTGTGTTAGACTGGGATGTCTAGTTGGTGGTGAGTGATTCCAAGACCTTGAGACAAATGATGTGATAGAACTCTTGGACTCTCATGATGAGGAACTAAGTGTTGATGATCTTCTACAGCTTGCTGCCACAAAGGAAAGCACATTGGGTGAGGAGGGGGAGGAGGAGGAGGGAGGTTATTTTGGAGGTCAAGGAGATGACACTCAAGAAGATGGCAGCATTTTTTAAGGTAGCTGCTGACCTTTCAGCGGGTGCCATGGACATGGACCAAAGTCTGGAGCGGAGTCAGCACTTTAATCATGGGTCACAGTCAATCCTTGCACCCTACAAGGAACTCTATTCACAGAAACAGAATGCTGCCAAACAAACGACCATCGACAAATTTTTCACACCATCATCTGCAACTCCAACACCGTCTCCTACACCCACTCCAACAGTACACTCCACACCACTTGCCTCGCCTGCAGCTGAGAGTTCTGTCAGTCTACCTTCGCCTGTTGCCTTACCTGATGTCACTAAAGACCCTGATGATCCACAACCATCCACCTCTACCATGTAACTCACCCACCACAGCAATCAACACTTGTCTCCTGGAGCCTACACACCTGCCATCATTGGTATCATATGTCTTATTAGGCTTACTATGTCCTTTAATATTTATACTGTACAGTATTGATGTAATATAGCATTACTGTTATCTTGTTGAATGTTTTTGGTATAAAAAAGTGGCATACTTATTGTTGGGGGTGCCAGGAGGGTAAAAAAAAACTGGTTGTGGAATGCATCCCTATTTTTTTCATTTAACTATAAGTTCAATATATGCGAATTTGCATTATGCGAGGTTTTAGCAGAACCTATCCCTCGCATATATCGAGGGTGCAGTGTGTGTGTGTGTGTGTGTATATATATATATATATATATATATATATATATATATAATATATATATATATATCGTAAAGAACGACGCTTGTATAGGAGATATTCCGCGCAAGACGAGAAAGAGAAAACAACAAATGAAAAAATGAAGTACCACCTGGGAATCGAACCCGGGATCTTCCGTCTGACCGGCAATCGGAAGATCCCGGGTTCGATTCCCAGGTGGTACTTCATTTTTTCATTTGTTGTTTTCTCTTTCTCGTCTTGCGCGGAATATCTCCTATACAAGCGTCGTTCTTTACGTTATTTATACTGCGTGTTCTTTGCAGTTGAATGTATATAATGTTACGGCAAGCGGGAGGTGCCCCCTTGGGGCATTGGTTTCTGCGAGTATGTAGAGGAATTACGGCATTTGGAAGAGTGGAGTCCATGGTGTAGTGGTTATCGCGTCTGACCGGCAATCGGAAGATCCCGGGTTCGATTCCCAGGTGGTACTTCATTTTTTCATTTGTTGTTTTCTCTTTCTCGTCTTGCGCGGAATATCTCCTATACAAGCGTCGTTCTTTACGTTATTTATACTGCGTGTTCTTTGCAGTTGAATGTATATAATGTTACGGCAAGCGGGAGTGCCCCCTTGGGGCATTGGTTTCTGCGAGTATGTAGAGGAATTACGGCATTTGGAGAGTGGAGTCCATGGTGTAGTGGTTATCGCGTCTGACCGGCAATCGGAAGATCCCGGGTTCGATTCCCAGTGGTACTTCATTTTTTCATTTGTTGTTTTCTCTTTCTCGTCTTGCGCGGAATATCTCCTATACAAGCGTCGTTCTTTACGTTATTTATACTGCGTGTTCTTTGCAGTTGAATGTATATATATATATATATACTGTGTATATATATATCCCCGCAAGGGGGTTCTAAGCCTCGTGCTCTTGTGCTCGTTTGTACGTGCTTGTTCCTGGAGGTTTCACGTGCGCCCTCCCAGCCCTAGCACCCAAGGATGATGGGGCTCGACCCTGCAGTCCTTGTCATCCTTGGTCTTTTTCCACTTTGACTGTCCCCTCCACCCTTTCTTTTTCCTCTGTCTTTCCTCTTACTTTTTCTTTGTTTTCCGCCGAGATATGCCCTTTTAAATAGAGGCGAATCGGTTCTTCCCGAACTTAAAATAAAATAAAATATATATATATATCTGTGTTTCAGGTTCAGATGGATGTGGCAGTGAAGATGAAATGACTGCTCCATCTAGATCCTCATCAAGCAGAAATGATATAGGAAGAGGAATTATATGGAAAACTATGAATTTCTCTGAGGTGTCCAGTGGATTGTGTTTTTAGAGGTTGTGTTTATACAGGTGAAGCTGTCAAGGAACCCATTAGGTATTTTCATGAGTATTTTGACTGTGATTTGGTAAAAAGATTAGTTGAAGAGGCAAATAAGTATGCAATTCAGTGTGATCTATCCAAACCTCTTGAACTAAGTGAAAAAGAACTAGAACAATATTTTGGAATTTTATTTATTATGAGCATTATGAAAATGCCAAGTGCAAGAATGTACTGGAACAGTAAAATGTGATATGGTAATATTGCTAATGTTATGCCTCTTCAAAGATTTGAAAGAATAAAAAAATTTCTGCATTGTAATGATAATTTACTGCATCCAGAAAACTGTACTGATAAATTGTACAAAGTTCATCCAGTTATTGATGCTTTAGTTGACAAAGTAAAGAATGCAATTGCTGGTGAACAACTGTGTGTGGATGAGCAAGTTGTACCATTCAAGGACTCATCAGCTATTAGAGCTTATAACCCTAAGAAACCTAAAAAATGGGGTTACAAAATATTCATTTTCTGTGGTGCTGATGGCCTTATTTATAACTTTGAAGTTTACACTGGCAAAATAGAATGTTGCCCTAACCAACCAGACATAAAAGCATCAGGAAACATAGTTCTTAAACTTCTGCAGCCTATTCCTAGGAATGTATGGCATAAAATATACTGTGGTAATTGGTTTACAAGTATGAAACTACAGGTTACACTGTGGAAACAGGGCATTGGTTGTTTGGGAACAGCACACATTAATCAGTTACCAGGGTGCAAGATGCCTAGTGATAAAGAAATGAAAAAGAAAGGTCATGGAACAGTTTTGTAGACAACAACGATTGATACTGTAGAACTCAGAGCAGTAAAATAGTTTGACAACAGAGGGGTTGTTCTTTTGAGTACCTATGCTAATGTTGAACCCATCCAGCAAATTGACAGATGGGACAGGAATGCCAAAGAAAACAAAGCAGTGGATTGTCCAGTGATAATAATGAAGTATAACCAGTTCATGGGAGGGGTAGACCACCTTGATTCACTTTTAGCTTTGTATCGAATTCCCATCCAGTCAAAAAAGTGGTATCACTGATTGATTTGGCACTTTTTGGATATGATGGTTGTTCAGTCATGGCTACAATACTGAAGAGATGCAAATGCAAAAGGAATACCTCAGAAAGACCAGCTTCCCCCAAGATTTTTTGAATATTAAGTTGCCGAATGTCTAATGATGGCTAGGAAAAGTGTTGGCATAAAAAGAGGGTGACCATCTTTAAATTTAGAAGAAGCTTATAAAGCAAAACAAGCAAAAGGACTGACTGCTCCAATTCCAGCAAAACCCATTAGAACAGATGGCATAGAACATTGGGCCACTTATAGTGAAAAAAAAGGAAGATGTAAGTATCCCAGATGCATGGGAATAACTAAAATAATTTGTGAAAAGTGCCAGGTATCTCTATGCATGACACCAAAGTCAAATTGTTTTAAGAATTTTCATACTCAGTGAAATAAATTGATTAGTATCATTTCATTTCATGTTCAATAATATTGATTAGTAAGTTCAATTTATGGAAAAGGTTATGTATTTTTATATACCGTATTTTATGCCTCGTAAGATGCTACTTTTTTCCTGAAAAATGTCTCCAAAAATCACTCTAGGGCTCATATGTTATTGTTTTGTTTAATGTTCTTTTAATAAAGTTATGGGAATATATTTTTTGCCAGGCTGATAAATCTTCAAAATATTTTTTTCCTAAATATTCTTTGCTAAATATAGGGTGCTTCTTACCACTTGTAGCATCTTATGAGCCATAAAATACAGTAAGGATTTTCTTCAATACCTATTTTGATATAAGAAAGAAGATGTATTCTTTCATAGAGATGTAAAAAAGGCCTAATTTTAGAATAAACTGCAAAACAAATTGTGTTTATTCATTAACCTAAAGTGGATGTTGCTTTCAGGCAACATATATAATATCAAGTGAATGAATGTTGCTTTAAAGCAACACAGCTCTAGTTTTTTAAAAAATTCATAAAATTTTTTTGAAAAACTATACAGGTCCATTGTAATAACATTTATACTTCATTTGGTTAAAAAAAAAAAATTTCTTCAAAAAATAAAAAAAAATTGTGCAATAAAGGGTTAAAGAACAAATGGTTTGATTTTTCTTTTTGGTAAGAAAACTTGTTACAATTTCAAGCTTACTTTACTGAACTAAATAGTTCACTGAATGCTCTCTACATCATCTCTGAACCAGATATTAAATAAAATTTTACTTCCATAGCATTTAGATAATGGTAGGAATTTCAGTCCCAAAATTATCTTAATATAGAAATTTTTTTAAATTTGTGTGAAAGAGGGTTAATATATTTTGCAATAATAGTGTATGTAAGGCAAACTTAACAAGTTTCCTGCGATACAACCCATCAGTGGGTTGTATTGCAAGAAATGTGTTAAGCTACAGAAGCTAAAGGGCATCAATACTTTCCAGTTGTGGTATGAG
This sequence comes from Bathynomus jamesi, assembly GCA_023014485.1. Classification (NCBI taxonomy): domain Eukaryota; kingdom Metazoa; phylum Arthropoda; class Malacostraca; order Isopoda; family Cirolanidae; genus Bathynomus; species Bathynomus jamesi. Next base: position 211,060 of record JAJOZX010005972.1, read on the forward strand.
TGGGCAGACTTGAGCCACACACAGATACATATGCTTACCAAGCCAGCCCTCAACTCATTTGCTCACACAGACAAGACAAAGTATAGGTTGTCTGCAAATCCTTTTAGTGCAAAAAAATCACTTTATGGTGTAGAAATTTTTAGAAATTAGCTGATGTAGAAATAATCATCCATGAATTAATTATTCAAGACTATTTTAATCAAACCACTGAATAAAAACGAATAGTAAAAAATGAATGGTGTAGAAACAACACAATAAATTGCAGAATTAAAAAATTGTTTGTTTGATCAATGATAAGTTTTTCTTCATTCTTTGGAGCAGGAAAAATGAAGCATAAATATCATGGGTTTAGCCAAGTAATTGGCTTATAAACTAAATATTACAACTAAACTAATTTTATATAAATTGTTTTCAGCAATCCAAACCAAAGCAGAAGCCTAAAGCAAAATTAGAACTTAAAACAACCAAGTTTTTACTTAATTTTGAACATAATGAAAACCACAAAGACCAGCTCATAGAAAAGATTATATTTCAGTGTTATATTTGCACTTATTGGACAAAGTTCAAGAAAAATCTTGAAAAGCATTTAAGAGTTCATACTGCAGAAAAACCTTTTAAATGTGATATTTGTTCTTTCAGTGCAGCACACAAAAGTAATCTTCAACAGCATTTAAAAGTTCATACTGGAGAAAAACCTTTTAAATGTGATATTTGTTCTTATACTGCAGCACACAGAATTCATCTTCAACAGCATTTAAAAGTTCATACTGGAGAAAAACCTTTTAAATGTGATATTTGTTCTTACAGTGCAGCACTCAAAAGTAATCTTCAAAGGCATTCAAGAGTTCATACTGCAGCACACAAAAGTAGTATTCAGCAGCATTTAAGAATTCATACTGGAGAAAAACCCTTTAAATGTGATTTTTGTACTTACAGTGGAGCACAGAAAATTCATCTTCAAAAGCATTTAAGAATTCATGCTGGAGGAAAACCCTTTAAATGTTATTTTTGTACTTACAGTGGAGCACAGAAAATTCATCTTCAAAAGCATTTAAAAATTCATACTGGAGAAAAACCCTTTAAATGTGATTTTTGTACTTACAGTGCAGCACAGAAAATTCATCTTCAAAAGCATTTAAGAATTCATACTGGAGAAAAACCCTTTAAATGTGATTTTTGTACTTACAGTGGAGCACAGAAAATTCATCTTCAAAAGCATTTAAAAATTCATACTGGAGAAAAACCCTTTAAATGTGATTTTTGTACTTACAGTGCAGCACAGAAAAGTTATCTTCAACAGCATTTAAAAGTTCATACTGGAGAAAAACCTTTTAAATGTGATTTTTGTTCTTACACTGCAGCACAGAAAATTTACCTTCAGCAACATTTAAGAGTTCATACTAGAGAAAAACCTTTCAAATGTAATATTTGTTCTTACACTGCAGCACGAAAGAGTTATCTTCTAAAGCATTTAAGAGTTCATACTGGAGAAAAACCTTTTGAATGTGATTTTTGTTCTCATACTACAGCATGCAAAAGTAGTCTTCAAAAGCATTTAAGAGTTCATACTGGAGAAAAACCTTTTAAATGTGATATTTGTTCTTATACTGCAGCACAGAAAAGTCATCTTCAACAGCATTTAAGAGTTCATACTACAAAACCCAACTGCACTGAATAAAATAACAGCCATAAACCAACTTGCCATCCCTGTTATCAACTATAGTGTAGGGATCATAGACTGGCCACAGTCAGAACTAAATAAACTAGATGTTAAGACCAGAAAAATCCTCACTCTGAACAGAACAACATACTGAGAGGAATGGGATTGACTGAGGTTAACCAGCTGCACCGATCATCGACCATGAGCATGGGGCAGTATCTGAAAAGTTTGAGTAGTCATACAATAGCTCTGGTCCATGAACACTACAACACAAGGGTAACGCAACATACTTCCATAACCAAACTGGCCCAGCACTTTGGAGGCAATAATATGACAGAAAAAGTAGAAACTGAAAGAGTACCAGCCACCTTAATAGCTAGGAAAAGTCGCAAAAAATTTGTCTAGGAACAACGGGCCAAGCATGCAGAAGAATGGGAACAACATCAAATAGCTGAAAAATATTATCAGGAATTACAGAAGGATTATATCAACAAAGAAGGATCATTGGAATGGTTAAGGAGAGGAGTTCTGCAATATGATGGAGAGCGACTAATAATGGGTGCCCAAGATCTTGCACTCCTAACAAATGCATTTAAAAAAATGGCTGGAATAAGTAATAATGATAGGTGTAGATTCTGTCATGTTGAGGTAGAAATTGTTGGCCATCTAATATCAGGCTGCAGGGTACTCCTGGCAGAGGGGTACTAATACAGCCAGAGTGCCAGACACAATAAAATTTGCAAATATATCCACTGGAAGATCATGATAGCATTAGAATTAGAATGTAATAAAAATGTATGGGACCACACACCTGCACCAATTACTGGAAATAACCAATATACTATATATTATGCCACAATAATTCCAACAGCCACTTTATAGACAATTCTACAGTAAAACTGGACATAGTGGTGTGGGACAAGAGGGAAAGGAGCTCCTTACTTATTGAGGTCAGTGTCCCAAATGATTATGGCCTTAATAGAGCAGAAATAGAGAAAATTACCAAATACCAGGTGCTCATATATGACAGAGAAACTGGAGATTGAAAGAAGCTGCCATTCTACCCATCGTAGTTGGGGCAATAGGTATGATGAAAAACAACCTATCAACTTACCTGAACTCAATCCCAGGATAGCCCCAGGCCATAGAAATTCAAATAGGGGCATTAAAAGGAATGGTCACCCTCCTTAAACAAATGCTAGGACAAGTTCAGACATAGTTGAAGTGTTTGGCTTCAGGTGGAAGCCCCCCACTTCCAACTATAAAAAATACAATAAAGAGTATAAACCAAAAGAGAAAAAAGAGAGTAAACCAAAAAAGAGAGAAAGTATAACCCAAGAAGAGAAAACATCCCTGGGGATAGGAGATTTAAAGAATACTTCCCATGTGGTCCCAGTGTGTCATAAAAGGTGACTAAAAATAAGGGATGGCTGTGGGGAAACCCCTCCCACCTGTATGTAACTTTCCACAAACAAGAATGGGACATAATGTTTCCTAAGGAAAGCTCATACTGGCAGGATGTTGCCCAGGATAAAAAGGTCCCCTCAACTCATTTATGCACCAGGGTGGGTGAGGAGAGCAATGGTGCAACTTTTCTCAGTCTCAGTGAAGAAACTTCACCAAAGGGATCAATGTGGGGGACCCCAGCAGTTACAATGGAAAATGGCCCTAACAAGAAACCTATGTTGGTACAGTAAAAGCCCCAATATCCAGAATGTCTGGGACTGGCAATGTTCTGGATATCAGAATTTCCCGTAAGTATGAGTGGTGAAAATATATGGCCAAATACACTAAAAAAAATACTACTAAACAAAAATAAGTACCAAGCTAACTCACCTGGCAAAGAAGGTGCCAAAAGCAAAGACGTGAGAGTGGAAGTGCAGCTCACTCCCTAGTTCACCTGAATCCTCTGACTCATCATTACCTTCCCCAGCCAGATAAGAACCCCCCTCCCCCTCACCCACCACCACGACATGAAGACATAGATTTACAGTAAATAGAAACAGGAGGAATTAGCAAATCTAATTGGAATTTGTAAAACCATGAATATGGAAAGCTGGCCCCAACTGACTAAACTTAGTAAAAATAGATAGTTTAAACAACTATTATACAGAGTAAATGTAGCAATTAATAGACTAGTCCCAGTCAACACAGACCTTACTGAACTTAATCAAGTAAAGTACGCTGTTGGCCTATACATGCAACAGAAACTTGTCCCAAAGTTCAGACCAAAACCCCCGAGTCAAAACCATAAGTGTAAACCAAAACCTCCCTGGAAAGTTAAATTAACTAAACAACTTACACAAGCCAGATGAGAACTGAACCAATTAAAACAATATTTCCAAACACCCCTGCAACAAGGAAAACTAAAAAAAAAACAAATAGGGAAAATAAAGAGAAAGTATAACTTCAGAGATAATCAACTACATGACAAAGCACTGGAATTGGAAGGAAAAATCCCAGCCATAGCCAATAGAATCAGGAATAAACAAAAGCAGATTGACATGAAAAACCATAACAAACAATTTTCATCAAACCCTAGAAGCTTTTACCAAAAATCTCATTAGAGAAAGAATAACAGTCCATGAACCACCAGATCAAACCCAGTATGAGGCATACTAGAAGCCCCTCTTTGAAACCCCTGAACAGCATAACCAGGATGCTGACTGGATAGAGACCATCAGGGAAGTAAATGAAGGTAAACCAGAAATGGAGGAGTTATTTATGATGGAAGATAAGGTAAGAAAGAAATTGGCAAAATTCTTCAACTTCAAAAAACCTGGCATAGATAAGTTTCCAAATTTCTGTCTGAAAGAGATCATGGCATTACACCATCATTACACTTTACACTGCCGCCTTTCACAGAATTTTGCAGGGAGAAGAAAAAACACCAGAATGGCTTACAACCCTCATCCCAAGGAGACCATCTTGTTTATCTCTGGTGGCATCTCCAATCCCATGAAAATCACTGGACAAACTATTCAAGTCCTATTTCGAAAGCCATATCACAAAGAGTGACTAATAATGGGTGCCCAAGATCTTGCACTCCTAACAAATGCATTTAAAAAAGTGGCTGGACTTAATAACAATGATAGGTATAGATTCTGTGATGTTGAGGTGGAAAGTGTTGGCCATCTTATATCAGGCTGTAGGGTGCTCATGGAAGATGGGTGCTATATAGTCAGACACAATAAAATTTGCAAATGTATCCACTGGAAGATCATGACTGTATTAGAATTGGAATGCAGTAAAAATGTATGGGACCATATACCTGCACCAGTCACTGGAAATAACTTATAATATCTACTATGACACAATAATTTCAACTGCCACTTTCGTAGACAACTCAGCAGTAAAACCAGACATAGTAGTGTGGGACACGAGGGAAAAGAGTGCCTTACTTATTGAGGTCAGTGTTCCAAATGACTATGGCCTCAATAGAGCAGAAAGGGAAAAAATTACAAAATACCAGGTGCTTATCTATGACATAAAGAGACTGGAGATTGAAAGAAGCTGCGATTCTCCCCATCATAGTTGGGGCAACAGGTATGATGAAGAACAACCTAACAACTTATCTGAATTCAATCCCAGGACAGCCCTAGGCTATAGAAATCCAAATAGGGGCATTAAAAGGAACAGTCACCCTCCTTAAAATTAACACACGGCCAAGTTCAGACATAGTTGAAGTGTTTGGCTTTGGGTGGAAGCCCCACTCACAACTATAAAAAGTACTAAAATGAGTATAAACAAAGACAGAAAAACCTTTTAAATGTGATATTTGTTCTTACACTGGAGCACAGAGAAGACATCTTCAAATGCATTTAAGAATTCATACTCATTAATTAATTTACCATGCCATATTTCCAGTAGTGTTAGGATTATAGATTGGCCTCAGGAAGACATTAACAAGCTTGATGTGAAAACAAGAAAGATTCTTACCATTAATAAAATCACATACAGAGGCCAATGTATAGAGAGAATCTGTTAACCCAGAAAAGGTGGTAGTATAGGTCTCATTGAATTTAATCAAGCTCACAAGACAACAATCTTAAGCCTAGGTCAGTATATTGCAAGCTCTAACAATAAGCATATACAGTTGGTCAGAGAACACCAGCAACTCTTAAGTGAAGCCCTATCCCCTGGGGATAGAAGATTTAAAGAATTCTTCACACATGGTCCAGCACATTGTAAACATCTACTAGAAATAAGGAATGAGTGCAGGGGGCTGGAAACCCCCTCCTGCCTGTATGTAACTTGCCACAACCTAAGGCAGAGCAATAAAATAAACAGCATATAAAGAGGGGTGAAGACAAAATTGTTGAAGCCACTTTACTCAGCCACAGGGATGTGCAGGGACAGGCACTCTGTGATCATTATTAAGCCACTAGTCCCAACTCTTCTCAGCTCCCTTAGGGGAGAGACCACCTAAACACCCAGGAGCCCCAGGCTGAATCCCTTAAGGACAATGGAGATTACCCCTAGGATTCCACTGCATCAACACCGATTGGCTCAGCATTGAAATTTGCATCATTATTAGCATGCTACATGGACCATCAATGAGAAGATTATCCTGTACTGCTCCTATTACTCAGGGTATGAGGGTTGGGACAGACAGAAAAGAATATCAACAACAAATAAACACAGATCTGGTTTTACTCCAGATTGGAGTCCTCAAAATATGAAAAATCAAAAGAATATAAACCAAAAATGAGTAAAACCTTTTAAATGCGATATTTGTTCTTACACTGCAACATGCAAAAGTAGTCTTCAAGAGCATTTAAGAGTTCATACGAAAACTTCATCAAAGGGATCAACACAGGGGACCCCACCAGGTCAAAGTATTAACCCTGGACCCCAGCAGTTACAATGGAAAATGGACCCAAAAAGAAACCTATGTTGGTATGATGGAATAAACTGGACCATTGGAGAAAATAAGATAATTTTACACTGCTCCAAATACTCAGTTTGAGATATGGAGCACGCAGAAGAACATAATCCTAGCGGAGCAGATCAACACTAGGCCAAGTTCAGACAGAGTTGAAGTGTTTGGTTTTGGTTGGAAGCCCCACTTACAGCTATAAAAAGTACTAAAAAGAGTATAAACCAAGAAAGAGAAAATAAGATAAGCTTCTAAATTTCTGGCTGAAACAGATCATGGCATTACACCACTGATTATACTGCTGTCTTTCACAGTCTAATTTTGCAGGGAGAAGAAGAAACACCAGAATGGCTTACAAATGGAGATACAACCCTCATCTCTAAGACTCGTGAGACAAATCTCCCAAATAAATACCATTCAGTTTGCTGCCTCATCAGCTGCTCATCAACAATACTACCCTTGCAGACTGTAAGAAAAGAGGCAGAAACCTAAATATGGCATGGATAGACTATCAAAAGGCATTTGATAGTGTCTCACACTCCTGGATTTTGGAATGCCTCAAGCTGTACTACAAAATCCATCCTACCATTATTAGAACTTTAACAAATCAGATTACAAAATGGAGAATAAACATCAATCTCCATCAATTTCCATGAAAGTGGAAAAATATCTATCCTCCTCCATGTCAAGATTATGAGGGATATATTCCAGGGAGACAGTTTGTCACCCTTGCTATTCTGTCTCACCCTGGACCCCCTAAGCAAACTACTCGGCAATAGCATCAAGGACTACAACCAGTGATGTAGGTCTCAAGACTGATCTCGAGACCCAATTTGCAGATCTCGATCTCGGTCTCCACTATTTAGATCTCGGTCTTGATCTTGGTCTCGACAGACGCGGTCTTGGTTTTTCTCCCCGAGACCTTTTGAGACCTCTCGAGACTGTAATGAAAAATACATGTTATTGGCATACTTATGATGGTGGCTTGGTTGAACAGACAATTCAGAATGTTTATGAAAGTTTGTAAAAGTAAGGGACTCTAGGTATTCATTAATCAGTCACCCTGTTTTGAGTTGCGATGACGAAATAAAACAGAGTCAAACCAAAGTTTTGAGAGTAATGGCAAAATATCAAAGCTATCGGTCCAAGCAGAAGAACGTTGAAACTGGAAAGATTTTGAACTGCAGGGAACAGTTGAGGCAGTACCTCTTAGAGATTGATGAATCTCATATTTTAGACAACTGCTCTCCAATAAAGTTTTGGCACCAGAAAAGGGATAAATTCCCATCACTGGCCAATATTGCCATGACTGTTTTAACAGTGCCTGCCTCTAGTGCTCCAATTGAGCGTGTATTTAGCCATGGAGGCATAATAATGAGGCCCCACAGAAGTCGAACTTCAGCAGATCTTCTGTGCATGCTGGTGTTCCTTAAGTGTAATGAGCACCTATCATGCTTTAAATAAATGCACAAGTCAAACTGGGTAGTGGGTATGTTCATTAAACCTTCTGCAACAGATATAAAAGAAGTAAATAAATAAAAAGTACATATATATATATATATATTCATTTGTTAATTTATAGGCTACACTTTTTGCATTCAACACACTACATCTGAGAAAGTAGTTATTAGTTTATTAATATACTTAACATAATCTAATTTCCATAGTAGTGTAAAACAAATTGAAAGGGCATGAGCTTGGTCTCGAATTTTAAGGGTCTTGATCTCGAACCTTTGATCTTGGTCTTGATCTTGGTCTCACAGGATCAGGTCTCGGTCTTAGTCTCAGACTTGGTGGTCTCGATTACATCACTGGCTACAACCTCATTCAAACTAGGCAAAGAAATTCATACATTGTTCTGAACCATCTACGATTTATGGATGATTTGAAACTGTATGCAGACTGATCAAAACCTAGAACACCTATTATGGATTGTACTTGCTTTCTCCGGTGACATAAAATTAAAGTTTGGATTGGACAAGTGTGCCAAATGTACACTTAGGGGAGGTAAGAAAATACAAACCCATTCAGAGAATGCTAATCAACATCAATTGATGTTTTAGGTTTTTCTGCAAATGACAGTTGATATCTATGGATGCTTTACCTTTCCTGCCTTTATTTGAGGTTTAAAATTACTCATAAAATCACTACAAAATTATTCTTGATTTCTTTTTTATCCTGTTTTATTGCGCACAGTGGGGTTATCGATTACATCCATACCCAGTGTTAAAGGGTTAAGGACTTGGAAGAGGATAGTCCCTATAAATATCTTGGAATAGAAGAGAGTGGTAATATAGAACATTGGCAAATGTGAGAGAAAATCAGTGGAGAGTATGTGCAAAGACTGAAAAAGATAAGCAAAAACCCAACTTGCATCAAAGAACAAAATAATGGTTATAAATCAACTCGCCATCCCTGTTATTAATTATAGTATAGGGATAATAGACTGGCTGCAATCAGAACTGAACAAACTAGATGTAAAGACCAAGAAAATCCTGATTCTAAATAGAATAACATGCAGGAACCAGTGTCTTCCCATATTGTTTCCCATACCAAGGAAATTGGGATGGATGGAATTGACAGTCCAACCAGCTGCGCCAATTATTGAACATCAGCACTGGGCAGTATCTGAGACTGAGGAGCTCTTCTAACCCTACAATAGCTCTGGTTCATGAACACCACACCACAAGAGTAGCTCAACAAACTTTTATAGCCAAACTGGCCCAGCACTTAGGCAGGAATAGTATGATGGAAGAAGTAGAAACTGAAAGAGTACCAGCCACGTTAATTGCTAGGAAAAGTCAGAAAATATTTGTCATAGAACAATAAGCCAAACATGCAGAAGAATGGGAACAACACAAAATGGCTGAAAAATACTATCAAGAACTTTAGAAGCACTACATCTAAAAAGAAGGATTGTTGGAATGGCTAAGAGGAGTAGTACTGCAGTATGATGGAGAACAACTAATACTGGGTGCCTAAGAGCTTGCACTCCTAACAAATGTTTTAAAAAAAAAATAGCTGGACTTGATGATAATAATAGGTGTGTAGATTCTGTCATGCTGAAGTGGAAAATGTTGGCCATCTAATATTGGGCTGTAGGGTGCTCATGGCAGATGGGCACTATACAGCCAGACACAACAAAATGTGTGAATATATCTACTGGAAGATTGACAGCATTAGAACTGGAATGCAATAAAAATGTATGGAACCACATACCTGTGCACCAGTTACTGGAAATAACTACTATACTATGATACAATAATACCAACTGCCACTTTCATAGGTAACTCAGCAGTAAAACCAGACATATTTGTGTGGGACAAGAGGAACAGTCACCCTCTCAAAACAAATGCTAGGCTTTCTTATACTGGAGAAATTTGGGGGAGGTGATACATATTAGCCATATTCCTCATGTGTCTTTGGTCTCACCATCAAGGGGTTTAGCATAAACTATGAGGAACACAAATGTGTAACCCCAGCTAAACTCGGCTAAAACAAAAAGAAGTATGTAAAAGTCTACTAAGGAAAACCCATACTGGCAGGACATTGCCCAGGATAAAAAGGTCCCCTCAACCCACTTGCATGCTTGGGTGGGTGAGGAAAGTGATGGCGCAACTTTTCTCAAACCCAGAGAAGAAACTTCACCAAAGAGATCATTGCAGCGGACCCCAGAAGTATCACTGAAAAATGGCCCCAAAAAGAAACTTATGTATATATGATAATGTAAAGTGGATCATTGAAGAAAAGAAGACAATTTTGCACTGCCCTGAATACTCAAGGTTTGAGAATCACTAGCCTCACAAGCGCATAAGTACTTTACAGAGGATTAAATTAACATCAAGCAAAGTGCCCTGAGGGAAGCAAATGAGGACTACATTGCCAGATTAGAAGAAGAGGTGAAAAAGGAAAAGATTATGGACAAGAGAAGAGAAATGGACACTGGTATGGGCTACAAAGTATGCCAGACAGGAACATGAAAGACAGAAGGACATCACAAGGGAATGGAGAGAGAGCTTTCATTTTTGCCTGTATAAGAGAGAGACTCCAGCTGCAAGACTGGCTTCTCAGAAGTACAACTTCATAGCTGAGAAAGCATTTAATGAACAAGAAATAGAAAAGCTTATCCATAATGAAACCAGCCTAATAATGAACCGTATTCCACTATTCCAATGCTTTGACATAGCGCAAAATGCTGGAGATGATTCATCTGACAGCCCATTGGTTACCCAAAGCAGACAGAATACCAGCCAGCATTCTTTAAACCAGTGACGGCTCGTGACTTTCAGTTATGGGGGTGCTGCCTCAGAAATTGCGTACAATTGTATCGATTATATATATATATGAGAGAGAGAGAAAGTCGAATAGATAAATAGATAACTACTCAGTCATAAAAATAAGTAAAATAGTATCATAAAATCAATTATAGGGTACTTACGCTTAATGGGTAATTTCGAATTTACCAAAAATTTTATTTATAAACAAATTCCGTTCTTCTGTTTTTATTCTGAGCAAAAAAATATCCCAAGAAATGAAAGCTATATATTGTAAATAATCCAATTATTATATAATTAACTTCAATCTCGCGACAAAAAATAAATGATAACGAATCATTGATAAATGCAATTTGGAAATTAAATTTTGAATTAGCAAACAATACAGCAACACAACTACCACGTCAAACAAACAAATTGGCACTGCTCTGTCCACAGTGCTTTGGATCCTCTTAAATCCGTGATTCTGACTCGCTCTTCATACGTCCGCCACCGAGGTTTCAAGCGTTTCGGACAAAATCTGGAACTGTTAAGTACGCAGTTCCATGGGAAGGCTGAAGCTACTTTCGTGATTCATTCATTCGGCATTGAAATAGTTTAAGGAAAAAAGGATATAATCTGATTTAAAAACTCAAAGTTCATTGAAAAAAAACAATCAGAGAGGCTATTTTAAATATTTAAATATAAAGATCATAAGATCATAGGGGTGTTGCAGTTCCACAGTGCCTACCTGCGAGCCACTCCTGCTCTAAACAGCCCAACCCACCAGATAGGAATGGGTGGCTCACCACCCAGTTCACCTGGATCCTCTGACTCACAAATACCTTCCCCAGCCACATAGGAACCCCTCCCCCTTCACCACTACCATTTCATAATGATATAGACTTAGAGCAAATAGAAACTGAGGAGGAATTAGAAAATCTAATTGAAATGGTTAAAACCATGAGTATGGAAAACCATCCCCATTTGATTAAACTTAGTAAAAATAGACAGTTTAAACAACTGTTATACAGAATTAATGTAGCAATTAATAGATTAGTCACAACCAACACAAATCTCACTCAATTTAATCAAATAAATTATGATGGCCTATATATGCAAAAGAAATGCAAGCCAGGCATGAATTGAACCAAATAAAACTATTTTCAAGTACCCACCCCCACAACAAGGAAAACTCAAAAATCAAATGGGGAAAATAAAGAGAAAGTATAACTTAGAGACATCCAACTACATGACAAGCCATAGCCAATAGAATCAGGAATAAACAAAAGCAGGTAGACACGAAAAACCAGAACAAACAATTCTCATCCAGCTCTAGAGGCTTTTACTAAAATCTTATAAGAGAAAGAATAGTAGTCCATGACCCACCAGATCAGATCCAGTTGGAGTCATACTGGAAGCCCTTCTTTGAAACTCCAGAACAGCATAACTAGGATAATGACTGGATAGAGACCATCGGGGAAGTAAATGAAGGTAAACCAGAAATGGAGGAGTTATTTATGATGGAAGATAAAGTAAGAAAGAAATTGGCAAAATTCTCCAACTTCAAAAAATGTGGCATAGATAAGCTTCCAAATTTCTCTCTGAAACAGATCATGGCATTACACCATGGCACTTTACACTGCCGCCTTTCACAGAATTTTGCAAGGAGATGAAGAAACACCAGAATAGCTTACAACCCTCATCCCTAGGAGACCATCTTGTTTATCTCTGGTGGCATCCCCAATCCCATGAAAATCACTGAACAAACTATTCAGGTCCTTTAAGTCCTGTTTCCAAAGCCATATTTCCTGCAAACAGAGAATATAAACATTCTCCAACAGTTTATCAATTATGATCTGTCTGTATTTGCTGTTATTGCCTAAGCTTAGGCCTCTACAATTAAGAGATTACCTTGAATGTTGTATCAAGAAGATGAAAGGGTTCTGTCATCCATCTCTTGAGAAGGCACATTCTCTGTATGTTGAATTCCATCTATACAAAGTACAGCAGTAGACCTAGCTAGATTTTCCTCCATAGTATGAGATGTGATGTCTCAAGAATTTGTGAGAGGGACTGCAGGTAGTGTTTTTCTTCCTTCCCTTCTTCTCAGAACCACTGTACATAAGTCCTTTCTGGCTATATTGCTGGGTCCATAAATACTTCTGTGATATGACAGGAACTGTACATTGTCTGCTTTGAGCAAATTTTCCTACATATAATCTGAAGGATCACTTTTTCTTCCACTAATGCTGCAGCTCCCTTACAATAAGATCAGATTCAAATCTCAAGGTGAAGGTAGTGATAGAGGTATGTCATGTGGTGGCAGAGACTCACGCTCATGCATCCTGTGCACATTGGGTGTAGCAGTTGAGTAGTGGGACCTGTGCACTAAAGTGTTAATAGGCCTGAAATAACTTAAAATAGTTGAAAGGTTTGTTTGAAGAGAGACTGACAGAATTTTTTTAAATAATTTGATTATAAAATTTCAAAGCTTTCTATCCATACATCAAATTGAAAATAGTCATTGTTTACTCCATGAAATTAAAGTAGACATTATTTCAATTCTGCTGTGTGAGTAACTCGTGTCTAGTCTTGAAATTTAACCCTTCATTATGTTGTACTGTTATTATCTGTGTCATTTCTCATTGCTTATGGCACTGACAACATCAATACTGTGATGAACCAGGAACACACACACTACAGTTCCTTGCAATATAAATATGTAAATTGAATAATGACAAAATTGTGAGATAGGTGTATAATAGTGAATACCAAACATCAAGTTCGGAAAATCAGAAATTACATCAGAAGAAATCTGAAAAATCAAAGAAGTAGAACACTATGTTCAAGAGATGAATGAGAACACCACGGTTAAATGGACATGGACATTAGAGGAAAATTTGTATCTGCTGAAAAGCTTGTTCAGTATATAAAACAGATGATCCCAGAAAAACAAGAGTGTGAACTTCTAAAATAGGCACTTGAGAGGAAAGAGAATGATGCACATGACTACATGGTGTATAGATTCCAGAAACAGTACACAGACTACACAATAGACTGGAAAGAAGTAATAGTAGTAGCACAGGACCAATTCATAAGAGTAAACTGGTTTTAAAACCATATAGTAAAGGGCACAATCAGATCTGTACTAGCTGCGTAAAGAAAGACTGTGGGACACATCCTTTCTGTATGTGGTCTTTTTGAGTAGGGGTAATTATACTGAGAGGTGTAATGCAGTATGTTGGATGATTGGATGATACACCATGATCTGTAAGAAGTATGGGATAAGAATATAGTTAACAGAATATTGGAATCCTGATCGATACCAATTGAAAAGAATAAAGTACTTTTACTGTATAATTATAAAGTGCCAACTGACATCAGTGTGCCAAGGTGCTGGCCAGATGTTGTGATCAAACAGAAGGCAGAGAGAAAGTGCTTTATTGTAGTGTGTGTGTCTAAAGATGTTATTGTGGCCTGAGAGAGGGAAAAGATTTTAAAATATCAAGGGCTAAGATGGGCAATAAAATGAATGTGGACCCAGTAGTAATTGCATTGGTAACTGGTGCAACAGGCTGATAAAAAAATTAGTGTTGGTACATAATGAACTCAGTTGCCTCTCAGCATAACATTGGGAGAAATTGTCAAGACATTTTAAGACATAGCATTGCCCTACTCTGATCAGTCTTGGACCTAAAGTGGATTAACTCTGGGGAGTTTGAGAAATATTAACCAGATTAGAGCTGGAAAGAAAAGGTTCATGTTCTCATTGTAATTAAGGAACTAATATGGAAGCCACTCAAGAAAAAAAAAATAAGCGATTGTATGGATAGATTATAAAAATTATTTGACAGGGCTCCCTATGCATAGATAAGAAAAGTATTAAAAAATTTATACAATCAACCCTTTGATTAGGCACCACCTAGAGCAATAGTAGAAAACATTTATTACATGCAACAATGAAAAACATCAGACTATTCATATTAGATGAATGTTGGATCACAAAACCAAATTGGCTTCATGTTTTGTAATGTAATGTAAACAAAATAAATAGTATTGGAATAAGAACTAGTTGAAATTCAACAAGATCCTGTAAATTTTTTGCATAGACAATTTGATTTTAGTTTTTGTACTGTGAACAAACAGTTCTAGCTTTTGTATAGTTCTATTTTAATCTTTGAACAGTGAAGTTTGATTCTGGATTTTGTGTCAGGAAGTTCCATTTTTTACCTTTATATACTGTATAATGTTGATTTTGGCATATGTACTAGGAATTTCAATTCTAATTATTTGCTTCATGAATAATTATATATTGCTTTTGTACAGTTTTGACCTGTTTGTGTATTTATAGTGAATTAGTTTTGTGTATTTATGATAATTTCAGTTATTCTGTTACGTACTTCATCAACCTTGTAAGATGAATTGGTAGGTCTGAACCAGGGATGTAGTGCTGCGGGAGTACATGGAAGCGCCACTCCCGCACCGCCATTCATCCAAATTTTATTTATTTATTTTTTTAGTTGATACTTGGAACAAACAGACTGAGATGAAAGCACTGGCTTCTAATTGTGATTTCAAATTTTTAATATTCCAAGTCTAAGTGAATTATTATTATTATTATTAATTTCCTTAGAGCTCCAGCACCTTCAAATTTGCCACTACACCCCTGGTTTGAACCTTTATGTAAATAGTAGTCGTATTTGTGAAATTTACCTTTTGTTTTGTATTGCTGACAACATATAATAATACAGTTGAAACTACTGTTTGTTAAATAAAGTTTTTGGATTGGTTTTGACATTTTCATTAACCAAATTATTACTTTATTTGATTTTGGTTGTGTGTTAATTGGTGAGTATAATATTTCAGCTTTTTGTATTTATTTATTGTTATTTACAAAGTTATTAATTTAAATTACCACTACACCAATCAGTGTTGTCGCTAGACAGGTGAGGCTGGCTGATTGCCCCACCACCAAGCCTCAGAAAGGATTTTGTCAGAAAACTTACAAGTTGTATTTGTACTTAAAAGAAGAGTTCCAATTAATTTTTGTGTGTTTTCAATATATTGTTGTTCTAGCCACATTATTTTTTTTTTTCATTCTGTTATGCTGGGCAGTATAATATATAATGTTGCAAATTTTCTGGTCCATTGTTACGCAGAGTGCATTGTTTTTTCCCTTGTGAATCATATTCTTTCATTTAATAGTAGTGTATTTCTGCTTTTGTATTGCATTATTGAATACTGATATGGGTGTGTTATCAAATATGTACTCCTCGCACTTTATAGATTCTTTGTATTGCCTGTAAATTGTTATGCTTGATGAGATAGATGATTGATAAACAGTATCTTTGTCATACCCAATTGTCAGAAAATTTGCTCCCCCTCCCCACTTCTAGCTACGCACCTGACACCAATTATTAAATTTTGGCCAAACCTTTTGCTGTGACAGCATGAATAAAAGAAAACAAGTGTATAATTTTTTATTTTGAATTAGGAGTGGAAAACTAGTTCAAAAGTCAATTACTGAAACACTACAGTCTTTAACAATAGCTATCCTTGTGCCAGAAATGACTTTTATCGCACAAAAGTGAGGTTTAGTAGTCACGCACAGTATATGGAGTAAAGGATGAGGAAGAAATTGTTTGCCATATATGTGGCTTTGAGTTCTTTTTACCAACAAATGTAAAGTATCACAAACACTTTGACTTAGACACTTAATTCAGTCAAATGGATGCTCTGAGTTGGATGTATTTTGACTGAGTGCTGTTAAGCAAGTGAAACCATCAACAGAAGGAGTTTGCCATGGGATCTTTGTTGGCCTGATACCTTGGCCTGTAAGTATTTTGTATAAAATCAAAGCCATATGTTGGAGGTTTTTTTGACTATAAAGTAGTTGATATATGATAAGTACAAATATATTATATTAGTTTAATACAATGATGCCATCTAGTGTACAATTTGTGTGTGCATACCATAATTGTAGAACTAGTTTATATATTCTCCTCTCCTGTAAAATTTCCTTGGCTGCTTTTCCAGGGTCAAGGGTTTTTTCCTCAAACTTTTCTCTGTACTGCCTCTGGCAGGGAGGGTGAGGAGAGAGCATTATGCTTTTCAAGCCAGTTTTCTACTACTAGAATAATTAAAAAATACCTAGGTAGTTTTTGTTTTAAGTAGGAAGGAGGGGCCAAGGGCAAATGCAGAGAGCCAAAATCAAGGTCTGGGTTTTTTGAGTTGCCTAGACACTGCATTTGAAAGATGGGAGGTCATAGACAGGAGGAAAGATGGATTGAGGAAGATTATTCCAGAGATGACCAGTTGAGTAGGTGAAAGACTGAAAATACTAATTAACCCTTGCATTAGATAGTTGGACAGAAAAGGAATGAGAAAGTGCAGAAAGTCTGGTATTGTGTGCTCTCCTTAAAGGAGGAGGCATGCATTTAGAGTTCAGAAGAGCAATGTCCGTTATGATAGCAATAGTAAAGAGAGAGAGAGAGAACATTGCAACGAAGAGAGAGAGATTGAAGACAATCAGTAGGAGGTGGGAAATTGATGAGATGAAAAGCCTTTGATTCCACCTGGTCAAGTACAGCTGTGTGGGTTGAACAACCCAACACATGAGAAGCATACTCCATACAGGGTACAGGAGCGAACAAGACCCCTGTACAGAGACAGCAACTGAGATGGAGTGAAGAAACCGAGGAGGCGGTGCAGCACACCTGACCTTTTTTTTCCCCTTTATTTTACCGCCGCACAGTGCCACAAATGGGTTAAAAAATGGTCAAAAACCAAAAATAACAAATTTAAGTAAATTCTATTAAAACCATTTCCACGTCAAAATAAAACACTTCTACTTACTGATTTAAGTATTTGAAATTTTTTTCTCTTACATTAAGGCAAGAAAAATCTACGAAATAATATACATTGTCTTAAAATATCTTTACTTGAAGTTACTATATCACAAAAAATTGTCTGTAGTTTCATGTTCTGCTTAGTTCTATTGAAAGAATAAACAGTTTAGAACATTTTCATACATATTTTTTTATTGAAAACTAAAAAGATAGCATTAATTAAAACAACTATGGCAATATCATAGATTACAGATTAAATTGTTATCTAGAAAATGTGTAAAATTAGCAAAACAAAAAATGGGGGATTTTGGGGAATGTAATTTTTGTGTTAAACATTAATGCAACCTTTAAGTAAATCAAAGAAACAAAACTTTATTGCGACTTTGCGTGTTAGAACATGTTTTTCATGTATTAACTAACTAACTACAGTAGGTCATAACCTATTGATTTGGAATATTATTATTAGGTGCTGGTTAAGTGTGCGGTCTACCTACGATTGGTTAGGTTTAATCATGATATTTTCGTTAAAACTAACGAAAATATCATGACTAAACCTAACCAATCGTCAAGGGCGATTGACAATGGGATGTAAACAAACAATTAGTAAACACGATAAGAAGCTATAATTAAAAGGTAGACCGCCGAATCGTAGGTGGACCGCACACTTAACCAGCACATTATTATTATTTATAGAAAAATCACTCAATATGTCACCATTACATATATACAAAAGGTACTAAACATATTTTTTTATTAAAATAAATCATAATTAAACATTTCAACTACATAAAACTAAGTACAATTGAAAAAATAATTTTGGCCGTTTTTTAACCCATTTGTGGCACTGTGCGCCGATTCGTACTTAGGGAGAGTGGTACATATCTTGGCGAGACAGTGGGTGGGTGGTGTCACTGGATTGGGGGTAGTAGACTAGGAGGGGGGGGTAAGGTTCGTTTGCTGGATAGACGGTAGGACAGGTATGGACTTGGATATGATGAAGTTGGGAATGGGTGAGGAAGAGGGAAATCGCTTCCACTGAGAAGTTGAGAAGTGGGGGCCTTCGGAGAGTATGGATTGTAGACGCTCGGGTATGAAGATACTGGACAAGAGGGAAACACCTGCGACGACAGGTTCGGGCATTCGACCAGGTGTGCCACAGTAATAGGGGTACTGTATGGCAGGTAGGGCAGAGCAGGACTGGCGATTTAGACATAAGGTGACAACGTGTAATGCGTGTGTGTCCTAGGAGATGGGATAAAATCACTTTATGGCAGGACCGGTGGAATGAAGAGGCCCAGTATCCTAATTGTGGTTTGATCTTGTAGAGTTTGTTGCGTGTGGCCTGGTCCCATTCCCGTTGCCAGATGGAGCGGAGAGTCGGGGGGAAAAAGTTGGAGAAAAGGAGTAGGCCGTCTTTGTCGTGCGGTCCACCGCCTCGTTACCTGGATGCCGACATGTGCCGGGACCCAGCAGAAGGCTATTGTCTTCTGTCGTGTCGGAAAGTTGTTAAAAAGTGGAAGGTTTGCTGGATGGTGCGGACGAGCGGGTGGGGGAGTAAATCTCTCGAGGGAGAGAAGTGCGCTTTGGGAAATCCGAATAAATGACAAAGGAACTTGTAGGATGGGTGCGCACAATGTCGAGGGCCTCCATAATTGCGAGGAGTTCTGAGGAAACTGAGGCCTCGCGGGGCAGGCTGACGCCTTGAGAAAGCGGCTGAGCTAGCTAGTATCACCGCTGCGGCGGCCGTACCAGCCTCCGAGCGGGAACCATCTGTATAAATGGGGACAGTGTCCGGGTGTTGGGTTGCGTGTTCTCGGAAGAGTGACCTGTATACCGTAGCGATCGTCGTAGTCTTTGGTAGGGCACACAGGTCCCTGCAAAACCTGATAGGGGTGAGGAGCCATGGAGGGTGGATGTTGTATGAGATGGGGATAACTGAGGAGGCGAGCATGTTGGGAAGGTCCAGGAAAGTGGACCACCAGTGAAATGCCAGCTTCGTCCCTGGGGTGGGAGTTCAAAAATCGCCGTGCATAGAAGCGAAGAGGGTAGT
Organism: Bathynomus jamesi; assembly: GCA_023014485.1. NCBI lineage: Eukaryota > Metazoa > Arthropoda > Malacostraca > Isopoda > Cirolanidae > Bathynomus > Bathynomus jamesi. The sequence goes on from JAJOZX010005972.1 coordinate 230,753, forward strand.
CTCTGCGCACGAAGGTATGTCCTCATGAGGAGCAAACCCCATTGGAGGGCGAGAGGGAGGTAATTACATTCCGCTTGGAGGCTGGGGAAGAGCGGAAGGCACCGGTGGCGAGACGGAGGCTCCTATTCAGTACAGGGTCCAAGATACGAAGGCGGGTGTTGGAGGCTGAGTCGTATACGACACTGCCATAGTCCCGCTTCGACTAGACCATGGAAGTGTAAAGGCGAAGAAGAGAGCGTCCGTCTGCGCCCCATGTGGTGTGGGAGAGTGATCTAGGAGAGCGAGGGGACGGAGGGATTGCTTCAGGTGTTTCAAATGGGGAACCCAGTTGAGCCGTCTGTCCAGAAATCGCGTGGAGGGTACAACTTCAAGAGGATCGCCGTATAACGTGACAGGCGACAGGAAGGATTGCAGGTCTTCTGCTGAAGAGCCTAACCTCTTAGAAGCTGTTTTAAGAAAAAGTGTGTGTGATCTTTCCAGGAAAGATCACGAGAAAAGGAAACGCCAAGAATGTTTAAAGAGGAAGGATTCAGTTGTGTGCTGTTGAAGGTATGAGGATAGTCGTGTGGAAGATTGTGACGAGTAGACAGATGGAAGAACTGAGTTTTTGAGGTATTGAAAGCAACAAGGTTTTCTCTGCCCAAATCTGAGATAGAAAGATCAGAGTTAGGTGCTCCGTAGCCGTACTACGTGAATCATGGAGTGACTCTTGAGAGGGACGCTTTGGGAAGTGGGTGGAGAAGTGAAGAGTGGAATCATCGGCATAGGAGTGAATAGGACAGAAAGTACGAATTAAAAAAATATTTAATAAATAAAAGGAAAAGAGTGGGTGACAGGACAGAACCCTGAGGAACACCACTGTTAATAGCTTTAGGAGAACAGTGGCCATCCATCTACAACCACAGCTATAGGTCGGCCAGAAAGGAAATTAGAGATGAAGGCACAGATAGAAGGATAGAAACCGAAGGAGGGCAGTTTGGTAATTAAAGATTTGTGCCAGACTCTATCAAAAGCTTTTGATATATGCCTAGCGCAGTAGCAAAAGTTTCACTGAAATCCCGAAAGGAGGATGACCAAGAGTCAGAGAGATATGCAAGAAGATCGTCAGTAGAGTGTCCCTTGCAGAACCCATACTGACGATCTGAAAGAAGATTGTGAGAAGTGCTTAAGAATCTTCCTATTAAGGATAGATTCAAAAACTTTAGAAAGGCAAGAAATCAAAGCAATTGGACGGTAGTTGGAGGGTTGAGAGTGGTCACCCTCGGGACAGGCTGAATGAAAGCGAACTCCCAGCAGGAAGGAAAAGTACCAGACGAGAGACAAAGACGAAAGAGTTTGCCTAGGCAGGGTGTCGGCACAGAAGCACAGTTCTTAAGAACAACAGGAGGAACACCATCAGGACCATGCGCCTTCCTACAATTGAGCCCAGATAGGGCAGAAAAAACATCTGACATAATAAAGTCAGAGGGGGGAGGAGATGGAGGAACAGCACCAGAATCGTCTCGGGTTGAATTGTAAGCGAAAGTTTGACGCAGAAACCCTTTCTGGTACTTAAATATAATAACTATAAGAAGTTTTTCCTTTTTGGAGGATCGAATGTGGGAATTTATAAACTTCTCCACAGTTTATTATATACACCTAGAAGTTAATTATTAGGGATTAGCCGACTGGACCTTCCCATCCTCTTACCAGGGAATAGTTAAGTAACCCTTCGGACCCAGCTTTGACCTGATGGGTGTACCTCTGTTGCCTGGGGGTTTTTGGATGGTAATGTTATAAAAAATGTAATATTACGTATACAAACAAACAAACAAACTTTATTTCAGACTCAACAGGTACAAACGTTATACAAGAGGCCCATAGAAGATTGAGAGATAGTTGTCTGGAGCACTGACTAAGTAGGTCTGTGAATCACTGTGCATAATGAACATACAATTGCCTACGCCAATGTTTCCAGATTTGAGATTTATAAAATATATTGGAGACCAGTCTAATAACCATGACTTCTATTAAATCTTGTTAACTAACGCATGGTGAACAACCGGTTGTAAGTGCTGTCTAGGGACAGTGAAGAGGAGCTATTGTTAGAAGCGGGGACGAGGGAACTAACTGCGGAGGAAGAAACGGCGGCGAAAGTAGAAGCTAGGTGGTTTGCCACCGATTTGGGCTCGTATGGGACTCCGTCGTTAGTCCGAAGGACCGGGGGTCGGGAGGGGACATGTCGCCTCTCGACACCCAGTACCTTCTTCCAGATGGTAGCCGAAGGTGTGGTGGTGGTGGTGATGGTAACGTCGGATACAGAAGCACGTCAAGAAGCTCGGCGCGCTGTCTTCATTGTACGGCGGACGATGGCCCTGGCCCGCTGCATCTCCGTGCAATGGATAGGGAGTCGCGCATGGTAGAAGTGCCGAGTAGCTTTCTTCTTGGCGCGTACGGCCTCCGTGCACTCCGGGGTTCACCAAGGCACCCGTCGGGCGCGAGGGTAGGCGGAGGATCGTGGGATGCTAGTGCACGCAGCCGCTACAACGATTGATTCGAAGTATGGAAGTGGCCAGTCGTAAGGGTTGTATATGTATCGTCGTGGAAGCGGAACCAATTAGCTTTGGCAGTAATCCATTTTTCTGGTCATGATAGTAATCAGGGTCGGGGCCATATAGGTGGAGTGTGTGTGTCCCCACAAGGGGTGGCGACTATTGAAATCACCCTATAATAGAAAGGGCCTGGGGAGTTATTGTACCACCTCCACCAGGTCATCGCGGGAGACTTGAGCGTGGGGAGGGAGGTATATTGAACAGATGGTGTACTGTCTATCCAGGGAAAGCCGGGTAGCAATCACCTGTAACCAGGGCCGGATTAAGCATTGTTATGGCCGGGAGCAATGAATATTTTCGGGCCGGTGTCACTAGAAAAACATAATTCTTTACCTGATACATCATATATGAGTGATGTGATCAGCTGACTGGGATCGATCAACAAAAAACGAAACAAAAACAAAGATGTGATTACAGAAAATGTATACTTTGTTCACATAAAGGGATACTAAACTAGGTTTTGTAGAAGCGGAATCTAGAATTTTTTTCCTTCCTCACGGTCGACCAATTATTTCGACGGTAGATTATAGTGTTTACATAGTTTCTTGGGGCCGGGGTCAAGTGCCCCTCTGCCCCCATTATAATCCACTACTGCCTGTAACGGGGATCGGATAGAGAGATTGTGGAAGGGGACTGCGTGGTGTATGAAAATGGCAGCCCCACCCCCAGTTCGAGTGCAGGTAGGAGACAAGGTGGCGATGTAGGAATATCCAGTAGGGCAGGGCATGGGCCTGGTTCCCAGGATTAGCTCCTGGAGACACACACACACCGGACGGGAAGTGGCAATCAAGGAAGTAAAACCTTCGTAGTTCGCGAATATTCCTCTGCATTTCCAGTGCAGTATTGTAGTTTTCGGGGGGTCCATTATTTGATGAAGCGGGATGGGTAAAGGCGTAGGTGCTACGAGGTTGGAGTGCCTGGCTTGCTGAATCTCCTTACTGTCCAGAATTCCTTCCCTTCTTGTTTCTCCCTTAATGTTGTTTGTAAATCTATATACCCATGCTGTCACTCTTAACAACCTTTTCAGACTGCTAATGTCCTCAAGCCTCAATATGGGGTCCTGCTGCATAACTTGACAACTGTTCACAGTGCATTTTTCTCATTTCACTCACCCATTCTTCTTGAGCCTGGCATTCTCCTACAATAGGCTGATTAGAAGGCCAGTTTTCACTTCCAAGTTTTAGCCACTCTGGCCTGTTCCACCACAAACTTGACTGTGCAAGATCTTTCACTGAAATTCCTCGTGTTGGTAAATCAGCTGGGTTTTGGGTGCCTGGACAATGCTGCATTGCTTGGGATCTGTGTGCGCTTGAATTTCCTCCACCCTATTGGCGACAAATGGTTTCCATTTCCTTGCCTGGCTTCTTAACCAGTGCCAAACTATAGTGGAGTCTGTCCAATAATAGCTTGGAATTTCATAAAGGGCCAAAGACTTTTGCACTGTAACTGCAAGCCGACTAGCAATAACTGCCCCCATCAATTCCAACCTTGAAATAGAAAGCCTTTTCAAATGTGCTACTCTGCTCTTTGCAGCAACCAACCTGCAACTTACTTCCTCTTTGAATGTGCCTCTTATATAAATACAAGTTGCATAGGCTTCCTCACTTGCATCACAAAAGATGTGCAGCTCCAGATTGTCTGGATTAGTCAACTCTCCAAAGTACCATCTTGGGATTTCAATGTCTCCAAGATGTGCCAATTCTTTGAACCAATATTTCCACCTTACCACCATATGATCAGGTAACTCTTGGTCCCAACCGTGTCCAATTTCCCAGAGGCTCTGAAACCAAATTTTTTACTTTATCACAAATGGAGCCAGGAATCCAAGAGGATCAAAGACTTTTGAAGCCAAACTAAGAGCTGTACGTTTTGTCCACCTTGTCTCATTCTCAGCCAGCTCTACTAAAGATTTCTCATTGAAGGTAAACAAATCCTCTCCTTGCTGCCAAACAATGCCTAGCACCTTTGTGTCTATTGCCCACAACTCCTTAATACCAGAATCCATTTTCTAAGCTCCATACCAGCCTCCCTCATTATAGCTCTAGCCTCCCTGAATATCTGTTTAGCCATTTCTGTATTATCCACGGAACACAGCAAATCATCAACATAAAAATTTTTCCTTATGTGTTCAATAGTGTCAGGATAGACTTTTAAATTTGGCCCAGCATCCAAACAGTCATTCAAGGACACACCACCTTTGTCCTTGGCTGAGCCATCAAAAACTACCCTTAGTTTGGTGGTAGTTTTGTCTCGCCGTACCACTGCATGGTGTGGCAGATAATGTGCCTCCTGGCTCACCAGCTCACCTTGCACCCTTTCAGCATAGCCTCCTTTACATAGCTTAGGATGGCCCCATTGTATTCAATTAACAACTCCTCATTTTTTCTTAGCCTGTGCAATAAAGTCTCCAACCTCCTATTAGCTAGCTGAAGGTTTGAACTGTGTTTGCAAGAATCCTTCCAAGGGAGGCCAACTTCATAGCAACCATCTCTAAACCCAATCCCTTTTTCAAATTGCTCTAAAACATCACTCTTCACTGTACTCACCTGCTTCTTCTGTTTGTCCTTTATGCCAATGGATTCAAGTTCCCAAAAGGCTTTCAGATGCCTTTCCAAACCATGGCTGTTCTCCTCAAACTTAACAAAAAGAGCTTTAACCTCCATTTCATTGCAATAGCTACCATGTAGCATCCAGCCTAGCTTACTTTGAATAGCTCCTGGACCTCGAGATGTGCGGACAATATTACCTATGATGAAGTCCCAATAATAGTCAGCTCCAATCAAAAGACTAATATCTTCTGTTCCTTCAAACTTATTATTGCCCAAATTGGTTCCTTTAACTCGCAATTCTTGGACACATACCATATATAAACAAGTAGTGACTGGAGCACAAAGTTCCTCAATCTCTACAGCTTGAACCTTGATAGTAGGACTTTGTGGTAACAACCCCTTAACCAGAACTTCTACCTTCTTAACTTTGGTTCGGTTTTGAACGGAACCCCCAAACCCAGAAATTCTTAAATTTTCCCTCTTAAGTTCTTTAAACTTCAATTTTCTGGAAATTCTGGTCTTAATAAAGCTACACTGGCTACCACTATCAAACAACACTCTTACAGTAGCTTCTCCATCATTCCCAATTAATAATGCTGCAGCTGTTTGCAATAATCCCCCTTTACTTTTACTCCCTTTTATAGCAGTGGCATGTGCCACTGATGACTCTATTTCAGGGATAGGCCTACTAGGAGTGTTTTCACGCAATAATGGCTGATGCCGGCCATGGCATTTTTTGCACAAAATTTTAAATTTACAAAACCTTGCTCTGTGACCTTTCAAAAAACATTTAAAACATGCTGTGGACTTAGTTACCCTATCTTTTCTCTCCTCAAAAGGTAAAGCCTCAGACACCTCACATTTATGACTTGTGGTTGCCTTCGCAAAATATGCATTCCTTGATTCCCTTTAATTTATTCTCAGAGGATGCATGTAGAGCTGACACTGTACCTGGGCTATTCCTTTTTGTAGAAACTTTGGTGGTGTGCCTGCCTTTGTTCCCTTGTTTAACATCCCACTGTGCAAACTCAATTCCCTCTCGTCTTGCTAATTCTGTGCCTAAAAGACTTAACATTTGCTGAAGGGGGATGTACACATGTTCTGTAGAGTGTCCCCTACTTAATTCAAGCAAAATTGAGCTAGGCAATTTAGACTCCAGTATAGTGACCAACATTATACCATACTTTTCCATTCCTACATCCAAGTTGACCAGGGACCTAGTTCTAACTTCAAATTCATCATATAACTGCCGTAACTCCTTGACACTATTGGGATTATTATCAGGAGGTATAGCTAAAAGTTCGCGGAGGTGGCTTTTAATTAAGATCTCTGGCTTACCAAACCGTTTCTTTAATATATCCCAAACCACATTATAATTAGCCTCTGTTAATGCTAATCCTGCTATTGTCTTTGCTGCCTCCCCTTCCAAGAGGGACTGCAAATAATTAACCTTCTCCACCGCGCTTAACACTTGACTAGAAAGAACTGCTGATTGAAAACTGTCTGCCCATCCTTGCCATTCCTGAATACTACCAGAAAATGTTTTGAGTACAAGCCTCGGTAATTGAACTGCAGATCTGTTAACCTTAACTTCACACACACCATTTGTTGAGGGTTGTGTCTCATTATTAGACCTGGTCTCTAACTGTACTGAGCTGCTAAACTCTTTTGCTCTGTGGCATACTTTAATTATATCATCAATAATCTCTTCAAAGTAAATTATGTTATTTTCTATTTCATCCTCTTCTATAAGAGCCTCAATTTTAACATTTACTTCGCTTAGAGCAACCATTTAGTTTCTAATATGGAAAGCTGCGCAGTCACTAAGCTTAAATCCTCTTGCTCTTTTGCAGAATCTACAGTGGCAGTGACCTTTGTAGGCGCTTCTCCTTTTTTTAAACTTGTCCAATTCAGCTGCACTCATCTTCAATGCAAACAACAATTGGGCTCAATGCCAAATAAGCTGAATTGGCAAAAATACTTAACCAAACTGATCAAACTCAAATTTTGCTTTTTTCAAATAAACTGAATTGCTTGGTTGGGGTACTGACCAGTGGCGGCTCGTCGGTAGGCACTGTGTGACTGCATTACCCCTAAATTTTTTATTTACAATTGAAATAATCAAGAACAATATAAGGATGAGCTCACTGAATAACTTTTTCAGTAACTTTTGAAACTTTTATTCATTGCTCAATGCTCATCCTTTTATTTCAGTAATTATTTCAACCCATTCTTAGAGACAGCACCCCTAGAATTTTTAGTCACGAGCCGCTACTGGTACTGACCCCACTAGTATGGAATACCAAATTTTCCACCCAAGTGACTGGCGCACTGAAGTCTGCAACCTTCGCCTACGAATAATAAACCAAAATTAACCAAACCAGTAAAAATGTAGGCCCAAAACAACGACAGACAAGTGGCCAAGTTTCGCAATTGGGCGACCAAACTTTCTACCCTGGGACCTTAACTCAATTATGCTCAACCCGTCTAGGCATAACTTGGGCTACAATTTGCACAATCAGAACTTTGCCGGAAAATAGTCACTGACTCAGTCTTGGGCTAGAATCCGGTTTCGAAGGACCATGTTATTTTTTATTTTATTGGGTTCAGAATCCCAGCTGAGCCGTGAACGGCCAAGCTCTGAAGGGCCAGTTTAACCTACAGCCCAAGTTAAGCTAGACTAAAAACTTAGGACTTGGAGGTCCTATTAGGTCCTACCTCAGGGTTGCTGACTCGATGTGGGCCTACCTTAGGCCTCAGTTGCATAAAATTAAGATAAAAAAACAAAAGGGGCACTATTTATGGTCTTCCTTCTAAACCTTGCAACAACAACACAACCTGCACCGTTGCATGATGCAACAATCTTGTATCTAAAGTTCTAAACAACCAAACTGAATTGCAAGAGAGCTCTCTATAAGACCACGCCTTTTAAGTGCCGCATTCAACAAACGAGCAGGCAGGACGCGCCGTGCCCCAACAAAATGATGCCACAAGAGTGCCCAAACAGTGATGCCACAAGAGCCCAAAAATGCTAGCTCTAAATTAAGTGAATTTTTCACTAACCTTACAATTATGAGATGGATATATATACACACCTTAACTTAATATATACAAACAATGCTGCATCAATCAGCTTAGTCATCACATCGCCTTGGGACAACAATGGCTGTTCCTCTTCTAGATTTTTTAACACACACTTCGATATTATGATACTTTGATACTATAATTCTTTGACTATGATACTATCCCTGATGAAAATAAACATATTAAAATGGACGAAATATGATGAAATTATTTAGTAGAACATTCAGCTCATTTTTGCTATTTATAAGGATGCATTTGATGAATTACTTACTTTTATTCGTACCTGGTTTGACAGCTGCAAAGAATGCAACACATAATTATAACTCAATAAACTCAACAATATGACTCAACATTTGTAGATGCATTATAAAAAGGTTTTGTAAAGTAATTCAATTAAAGCAAATTATTAAGTTTGATTTAGCAGTTTCCTTTTCTCATTTTTGAGTCAACTAAGATTTTTTTAGGCCCAAAACTTTTTCGTAGGCCCTAGGCACTGTGCCTATTGGATAATCCGGCCCTGGACTGGTGGTTCGTGGTTCGGATTGCACGTTCAGTTGTAGCTCCAAGGTGGAGCAATAAAATTTACCTTCGCCAGGTGGAACCAAAACCAAGGTTATAATGAGTTTTCATTAACTTACTAACAATTAGCCTCTTAATTTCAGCAGATGATTTATTAAAATTGAAGAAAGACTATCACTCCATTTTGCTATGAATTAACTATTAAATCACGGATAATCAAACGCGAAGAAAGGTTTGGTTAATATGTACCGTTTGCTTCAACGTATAATACACAATTCTGATGATTTTAAATTAACAAAATATTAAAATCAAAATACATATTGAAAAATTAATAAGAAGTCAATTAAATGCAAAAAACTTCACTTTTTTCTACGTGAAGGTCAAAATATGAAAATAAAAACCCACTCTAATAGACAGAGTTTATTTCCACGACAGTTTCGACGCCCACTGGCATCCTCCTCGGGTGGGCATCGAAACTGTCGTGGAAATAAACTCTGTCTATTAGAGTGGGTTTTTATTTTCATAAGAATTCAATTCTTGTATAATTATTCTGCATTTTTCAAACAGGGTCCACATTAGTTTTTTCCTCCTACTATAGCGCCGCCAGATCCTCCAACTTCAGATACACAAAGACATAGACACAATAGCACCATGAGACACATACAGAAGTATAATATTAACATATTACAGTACACGTAGATGGCCTCACAAACAAAATCATGCAGCTTAGGGAATTCGTACACAAACAAAACATTCACATAGCACTTATACAAGAAACAAAACTAAAACGCACACACAAAACACCCACCATCCCTGACTTCACGGCGATCCGTCAAGATCGTACTGGGGGTAACGGGGGTGGACTCATCACTTACATACGTAAAAGCATTAGCTACACTGATGCTACCCAAAACATTACAAACACAATGCAAGCAGATAACACGATAGAAATACCGGCAGTTAACATTAAAACACGCGCAAAACACAACACCACACTAATCAACATTTACATCCCACCAGATAGTTCACCTCAGGTGCCAGCCAATTACAATCCACAGTTACACAATCTTGTCTCTCTCACTAATGTCATCTTAGGAGGAGACTTCAACGCCAAAGACACTAGTTGGTACCTGCACAACCAAAACAACACCAGAGGCGCCAACATAGCCACACAACTAAACAGCCTCTTCATTCTTAACAATACAGAAGAACATACACACATACCACATCAAGCAGGATACTCAAACTCCTCCCCAGACATAACGTTCTGTTCCCCCTCACTAGCAACACATACACAATGGAGAACAGAAAAACAACTGTCATCAGACCACCTGCCCATCATCATTACAACACATTCTACACTCTGCCCCAACAGCCTTAGGCACACTTACAGAAATTACAAGAAAGCTGATTGGGAACAGTTCAAAATACAGACTGAGGAACAATTCACCACATTATACAGCACACCCATCATAAACATCAATACAACACTCAAGACATTTAATCAGATTATCAATAATGCAAACAAATACATACCCAAGGGCAACATTAGGAAATACAACCCAAATTACACTAGAGAAATAGCCCACCTCCTAAGGCAACGTAACAACCTCAAATATAACACACAAACACCACACACAGAAGCCATAAAACAGCAGATACAACAGCTCAACACAGAAATAAATAACAAACTCAAAGAAAAACAAACAAACATTCAGGAAATTCATAACAACACTAAACCACTCTACAGATACATCCAGGCTATACAAGACTATAAACAGCATTACCCACTCTAACAGCGGCATTCACACCTCACACGCGGCTATCTGTCGCAGCCAAAATAATATCCCAACATACACACAACAAGCTAACATTCTAGTTAATCACTACGCAAAGATAAGTCACTTAAACAGAGACAACAACCAGAAACACGCAGACAGACAAACAGCCAGACACAAGAAAACCTACAGACTCGACACGACCATTACACCCTTCAATACAGACCAGACCACTAAGATCATCAAAAACATTAAGAATTCGAAGGCTACTGGACCAGACAACATATCTAACATACATCTTAAACACTTGGGCCCACAAGGAATACTAGCTCTCACAAATATCAGCACATATTCATACCAACACTGTATTATTCCTGACATATGGAAACAAGGTAAAATTATTACACTACTCAAACCAAACAAAAATCCAACAGAACCAGCTTCCTATAGACCCATTACTTTACTATGTCCACCTCCCAAAGTAACAGAAAGACTAATCTTACAAATCACCAACCTACACATTCCACTATCGCCTACTCAACATGGATTCAGACCTCACCACTCAACCACGACATTACTCACTAACCTCACGCAGCAAGCTAATAGTGTACGACCAGCTCAACGTACACTATTAGCAACAATAAACATTAGTAAAGCATTTGATGCTATCCCACGCTTCCCTCTCATAAACAAAATACTCAACACAAACATGCACAATAACACCAAAAGGTGGCTGAGCAACTATCTCTCAGGAAGATACTCACATGTCACATTTAATGGCAAGTCATCCAAAAACAAGCTTTTTCCGAATGGGGTCCCTCAAGGCTCTGTTCTCTCACCAACACTCTTCAACTTATACATGCAGTGGCGGTCCTAGCTTACATGACGCCCTGGGCGAACCTCACCTTCAACGCCCCCCCCCCTTGTTCGCCAACACACACACATTCGAATCCTCCCAAAATAAAGGACAGACATAACTCTTTCACAAAATAACTTTTTATTGGACTAATTGTTGGAACTTCAGAACCAAAACAAAGACTCAAATTTCTGAATTTTACAAATCCTTCATCACGTAAATAGAATAACTCACTTAAGAGAATGTAATTATGATACTATGAACAGGAAAAATACAAATTAAATTGCACAACTGCCATAAATAAACTAGAGAATCAAATTTCTAAATTGTACAAATGCTCTATCACATAAATAGAATAAGATACTTAAGAGAGGGTAATTATTATGCTACACTTTGAACAAGAAACAAAATAAATTGCACCACAGCACAACTGCCATCTAAAGCCTGACTCTTCTTACCTTCCTTGATGCAAAGTCATTGATCTTTTATTATTTATTTTATTTTATTTTTTATTTTTATTTATTTCTTTATTTATTTATTCTTATTTTTATTTTTATTTTTTTTGCAGGCGCTCATGCCGCCCCTCCACAAATGCCGCCCTGTGCGGCTGCCCATATTGCCCATATGAGGAACCGCCACTGTATACATGCATGACAGTCCAACACCCATAGATAACAAGCTTACCTTATCATCATATGCAGATGATATCACTCTAACATCCACCCACAACAACACCGACACCGCTACAAATAACCTACAAACATACATAAACAGTATACAAGACTGGCTCACACACAATAGACTCAAAGTAACGCCCACAAAATCAACCATCACCTTGCTTACAAGCAACACAAAAGAACACCAGGTAATTCCACAGCTTACACTAAACAACATCAACATTCCACACACTCACAGAACCAAAATACTTGGTGTCACATACAACACATCATTATCTTTTGCAAACTACATTCAGGACATTAAAAACAAATGTACGTGAAGACTTAACACGCTTAGGATACTAACAGGCACAAACTTTGGACACCAGCAGGAAACAACATCACTCATATACAAACAATATATTCGCTCAGTTATGGACTATGCTAGCCCATGCTGGGCACCCATTATCTCAAACACACACATAAACACCTTACAAACAATACAAAACAACGCACTTCGTATCATTACAGGATGCACTCAAACAACACCAATAGAACACCTGCACACAGAAACAAAAATACTAAAAGTTAGGGAACATTTAGACATGAGGGGAACACAATTCATGGCAGCAGCGACAACTAACCCACAACACCCTTGCCACTACATGTACAATCATGCACCAACACCTCGCACCATTAAGGTAACACCAGAGAGACATTATAACCAAATACTCCATTCCATACCACGCCCCACAGACATCACACAGTACAGAAAACACATACACACACACACCTAAACCACAAAGCACTGACACGACTCGGTCCGAATGCGGTCCTAGGTGCGAAGCCGCCACCCATTAACAGGTCAGAGATCAGCCTGAGTAGATCGGATCGAGTTAACTTAGCACGATTCCGATGTGGACATCACCCCAACTTACGGACATATAAACACAGACTAGACAACTCCATAGACGACACCTGCCACCTGTGCCAGGACACACCACAAACAATTGAACACATTATGACAGACTGTACCGCTTTAGCACAACAACGAACACAACACAACATCACTAGTGCGCTGAACCTCTGGTCCACTCCGGAGAGGCGATCGGTTACCTGCGTGCCGCCGGCTTGCTCGATCAGGGTGGGCTGATCGGCTAAACCAGTGTTTCCCAACCGGGGGCCATATGGCTCCCTGGGGGCCATGGCACATTTGAAGGGGGCCACAGGAAAATGTTAAGATTTAGAGGGGCCACAGACTCCATGAAGGGGGCCACAGGACTCAACCTATTGAAGCCTAAATTATAGTTAGGCCAATAGATAATTTTAATTTATGTAGTTGAATTACATTTAAAAAAATTATTAATACATATATTTTCCTTTTTTTTAGATATTTTATAATAGAATTTGAATTTATCTGTAAACAAATATTTTGCATCTTACAAGCTTATTGTGCGGCGCACTCCATTGTGCGCTTGATCGTTATGCGCCTGGCAGCGTTGTTGACTTGATAAAAATACTTCAGGTTGAAATCCTTACAGTCTGTTTACCACGTGGATCGTCGCTGTAGTGTGTAAGTAGCTCTTATTTGTTTACCCTAATATTGCGAAGTTGTAGTAATTTTACTAGTTTTTTTAATTTATAATAGATTGCTATAAGTACAGTATTTCTTTTGATTATATTTTTTTATAATTAATACATAATATAAGTAAATAACTGCAAATTTTTGTTAGCCACTGTTTAGTTTTTGTTATGTTTATAGTCCTGTCACTCCTATGTGACAAATAATATTGTACCTGAATACAAATAGTTGTTTTAATATCCTTTATATATATTTGTTTTTGTAAAATAGAGTTAATCTGCATATTACCTACTGAAAATAATGCTTATGGGGGCCACAGGAAAAAATAAGGTTCCTAAGGGGGCCATAAGCCAAAACCGGTTGGGAACCACTGGGCTAAACAACAACAACAACAACTTGAGATCTTCCACCAGAACTCTGACTGCCTTTATGTCCACCAGCGTGTGCTCCTCCACTTCTTCCACTTATCACGCCACCACCCGTTCCGTAGCCATCTGCAGAGTCACTTTGAGCCCCTCCACCAGCGTATCCTCCTCCGCTTCCTCCAATAATCAATCCACCACCTGAATCATAACCATCTGCAGAGTCGCTGCAGATGGTTATTATTATTATTATTATTATTATTATTATTTATTATTTATTATTATTTATTTTTGAAATGCTAAGAATAAAAGACAGTCTAACTAACCGATATAGCATGAACTGAAAAGTCCTTAAAAAATTATATAAAACTGTACATTTCAGGAAGCAAGTAAATAAATGAAAAATGTATAATTAGTTTGGCAGAAACTAACCTTTCGGCTCCTTTGTATTTCTCTTTTGCATTCCTGTTAAAAGTTGCTGCGTTAGTACCTCCTACGACAAGAACAACTCCACAGAAGAAGAGTAACATTCCCTGAATGGTGAAAACGTGGTTCTTATGGTGTTTTGTAAGGGCTACCAACCCCAATTTTATTTATATTTTATATTCTGTTTCAATTCGTGTTGGTAGATAAACGCACGAGTACTGTAGTACCATAAAAATATTGTTTGATAATGTGAAAATTAAAATGTGGTTTTGACTGTTTTTTAATTGCAAACATTTACTTAAAGATTTTTTACTGTATTTTTAGACATTTTATGTGACTCTGAAATATTTGTAGGACTCAGTAATTTAAGCAAATAATAAGGATGAATATACTCTGATCATTTTGGGTGAACGTGGGAATAAAATAATATCTAGAAATATTTCATATCAAGACAAGTCATTTAATAACTTGCTTGCATCTCATGTCAGTAGATCAGGAACTCTAAAGCCCTACATTAGGAAAGTATTGCAGGACAAGCTTCCCTGACGTCACAAGCGCACTTACGCAAGAGCCTAATCAAAGCCTAGCTATAATTACGCACTCAAAAAGTGTCCCAAATTATTCAAGGAAAAATATATAATTAAAAAAGGAAATTACTTATAATGGCGTATTTATGTATTTGATAATTTTTCAGTACTTGTTTAATTATTTACCTAAAACAGCAAAACTTGGGACACTTTTCCGGCGTATGTCACGTGATTCCCTCGACCAATCAGAGTGTATACGCATTTCTGCAGTACTCTTCTGACAATACAGTGTTCTGAAACATACCCATAACTACTAAATTCTCTACACTCTTTCAGTTATCGCTGCACTTCAGTTAAAAACAGTCAACGTACCTTTCTTCTTCTTTTATACGTGAAAGAAATAAATTACAGGAAGAAGATAAGAACTTAGCAAACAGTGAGTTGGTATTTCAGAGTCATGATTCTGGAATGTGACGTCATGAACTAATGTTTATTTTTCTTTTCTTATCTGTGATCTGTGTTTATATTGATTCATGTGAAAGCAAACTCTTTTTTTATTTGTATGAACAAAGTATTTTCTGAAGGTTCAAACACTTCATGAAGTTATTCAACTTCCTACAGGGATCGAAAATAAAGAAATTTGTATGAACAAATGTATGAATGTGTCAAGGTCTCTGAAGAATTGTCAACAAGCCTCTAAGTTGTAGATTTCATTATTTGGTCTGTGTAATTTCCAAGGAATAAAACAGGTATTTACTATTCTGAGGGTAAATTACTAAATATTCAGTTAATATCATAATGTGTACATAAAAATATGATGATAATTGAGGCCCTCCTACGAAGAAGTGGCTAAGCGACAAAAGTAAAATACGCCAGGAAACGCAGTTAAAAATTGTACCAATTTGAAAGTGGCATAATTTTTTAAACTTTTTGAAGGTGTTTCAACGAAATATGTTCAAAAGTTATTCCACTTTCAAACTTTTAACTGCGTTTTCTTGCGTATTTTACTCTTGTCGCTTAGCCACTTCTTCCAAGAAGGGCCTCAATTAATCTTAATTTTACAAATCATGGAATTTTCAGAATTGGTAAAAGTACATACAGTAATTAATATATAAAACGAAGGTTTATTTCAAAATTGTACATTTGGTGAACTAGGAATGTTTACGGCAATATATATATATATATATATATATATGAAAAATTATTTCACGAAAGTGACACGTGAAAAGTATTTATGATGAATAAAACCACGAAGGAAAAAAAGAAACACAAAGGGGTGCTCAAGCGCTTTCGTCTAATGACATCCTCAGGAACACTGGAGTGAAAGGACAGATCAAGGCAATATATAGGTTACAAAAATAAACATACATACATACTATTCATATATATATATCATATATATATATATATATATATATATATATATATATATATATATATATATATATAATATACATATATATAGTAAGCATAGAAAAAATTGTGGGAGGAGCAAACATTTATATGGGAGATTGACACTTTTAGCACTTCAGCCGACATTCAATATAAATTCAAATGGCTTGTTTATGAAACAGGTCACAAAAGAATAAAGAAATAAAAATAAATATAAATATAAATTGAGAAAAAATTAATTACAAAATAGTGCCTTAGTGATATATATGTCACAGCCTAAATAACCATAAAGAAATAAACAGACAAATAAAAAAACCACAAATATATATACATACATATATATATATATAAAAGTGTCTTTATATATATATATATATATATATATATATATATATATATATATATAAACAGACAAATAAAAAAACCACAAATATATATACATACATATATATATATATAAAGTGTCTTTATATATTATATATATATATATGTATGTATATATTTGTGGTTTTTTTATTTGTCTGTTTATTTCTTTATGGTTATTTAGGCTGTGACATATATATCACTAAGGCACTATTTTGTAATTAATTTTTTCTCAATTTATATTTATATTTATTTTTATTTCTTTATTCTTTTGTGACCTGTTTCATAAACAAGCCATTTGAATTTATATTGAATGTCGGCTGAAGTGCTAAAAGTGTCAATCTCCCATATAAATGTTTGCTCCTCCCACAATTTTTTCTATGCTTACTATATATATGTATATGTATATATATGTATATATATATATGTATATATATATATGAATATGTATGTATGTATGTTTATTTTTGTAACCTATATATTGCCTTGATCTGTCCTTTCACTCCAGTGTTCCTGAGGATGTCATTAGACGAAAGCGCTTGAGCACCCCTTTGTGTTTCTTTTTTTCCTTCGTGGTTTTATTCATCATATATATATATATATATATATATATATGAAAATTATTTCACGAAAGTGACACGTGAAAAATATTTATGATGAATAAAACCACGAAGGGAAAAGAAACACAGTGGTGCTCAAGCGCTTTCGTCTAATGACATCCTCAGGAACACTGAAGTTTACAAGGAGAGTTCAAGGCAATATATAGGTTACAAAAATAAACATATATATATATATATATAGTAAGTATAGAAAAAATTGTGGGAGGAGCAAACACATTTGTATGGAAAAAAATGACACTTTTAGCACTGGCCGAAATTCAACATAAATTCAAATGGCTCGTTTATGAAACAGGTCACAAAAGAATAAAGAAATAAAAATAAATATAAATATAAATTGGAAAAAATTACAAAATAATGCCTTAGTGATATATACGTCACAGCCTAAATGACCATAAAGAAATAAACCAACAGAAAAAAAAAAAAAAATTATAAGTGGAGTACAAATTCAAGCTCAAAAGGAAAGTTTACAATCAATTTAATAGATGTTGCCAAATTGATATATATGTCACAAAGAAATAAATTCAAATGGCTCATTTATGAAACAGGTCACAAAAGAATAAAGAAATAAAAATAAATATAAATATAAATTGGAAAAAATTACAAAATAATGCCTTAGTGATATATACGTCACAGCCTAAATAACCATAAAGAAATAAACCAACAGATAAAAAACCAAACATTATAAGTGGAGTCTACAAATTCAAGCTCAAAAGGAAAGTTTACAATCAATTTAATAGATGATGTCAAATTGATATATATGTCACAAAGAAATAAAGAAATAAACCAAAAAAATAAAAAAATAAAAAAATAATAATAAATTGAAAAATAAATTTTAAGAGAGGCACACAAATTTATAAGGGATAATTGCCAAAGGTTTTTTAGTTATTGTCTGAATCATGCATACTATGGTCACAAACTTGTACTTTTTTATTCGTTTGTGACCATAGTATGCATGATTCAGACAATAACTAAAAAACCTTTGGTAATTTTCCCTTATAAATTTGTGTGCCTCTCTTAAAATTTATTTTTCAATTTATTATTATTTTTTTTATTTTTTTATTTTTTTGGTTTATTTCTTTATTTCTTTGTGACATATATATCAATTTGACATCATCTATTAAATTGATTGTAAACTTTCCTTTTGAGCTTGAATTTGTAGACTCCACTTATAATGTTTGGTTTTTTATGTTGGTTTATTTCTTTATGGTTATTTAGGCTGTGACGTATATATCACTAAGGCATTATTTTGTAATTTTTTCCAATTTATATTTATATTTATTTTTATTTCTTTATTCTTTTGTGACCTGTTTCATAAACGAGCCATTTGAATTTATGTTGAATTTCGGCCAAAGTGCTAAAAGTGTCATTTTTTTTCCATACAAATGTGTTTGCTCCTCCCACAATTTTTTCTATACTTACTATATATATATATATGTTTATTTTTGTAACCTATATATTGCCTTGAACTCTCCTTGTAAACTCCAGTGTTCCTGAGGATGTCATTAGACGAAAGCGCTTGAGCACCAGTGTGTTTCTTTTCCCTTCGTGGTTTTATTCATCATATATATATATATATATATATATATATATATATCCTTTGTAGCTGTTGAAAAGCGGACAGAAAGTATAAAACTGGAATTCAGAAAATATAAAATTAACTTTTTGTTATTCAGGAAGGAGGGGCCAAAGGCGAATGCCTACAAAAACTCCCCCTCCCCCTCATAGAATAAGAAGAGAATCAAAATCAAGGTCCAGGGTTTTCGAGATGCCTGGACACTCTGCATTTAAAAAATGGTCATAAACAGGGGGAAAGATGGATTGAGGAAAATTGTCCCAGAGTTGATCGGTTCAGAAGATGAAAGATTGAAAATAACGAATAACTGTCGCATCGCATCGGAGAGTTGGACAGAAAAGGAATGAGAATGTGTAGAAAGTCTGGTATCGCGTGCTCTCCTTAAAGGAGGAGGCATGCAGTAAGAGAGTTCAGAAAAGCAGTGTCCGTTATAATAGCGATAGTAAAGAGAGAGAGAGGCAACATTGCGGCGAAGAGAGAGGGATTAAAAACAGTCAGTAAGAGGCGGTGAATTGATGAGACGAAAAAGCCTTTGATTCCACCCGGTCAAGTAGAGCTGTGTGGGTTGAACCACCCAACACATGAGAAGCGTACTCCATATAGGGGCGGACAAGATTCCTTGTACAGAGATAGCAACTGAATGGGGGTGAAAAAAACTACTGAGGCGGTACAGCACACTTAACCTCTTAGAAACTGTTCTGGAAAGAGAATGTTAAGAGAAGAAGAAGGATTGAGTTGTGTATTGTTGACGGTAAGGGAATAGTCATGTGGAAGATTGTGACGAGTAACATGGAAGTGGTTAAAACCTCTTGGCTAAATGAAACAGACCTCAGAATTGTTGAAATTCCCTTGGTTTGTTTTTGTTGTTTTTCAAATCTATCAGAAACGTGGTTTTTTAAGGTTCAGATTTCCTTCACACACTACCTGACCTCCAAAAGGGTCACCTACCGTGGGAAAAAAAGGATTAAGTCAGTAAACAACGACCAGATAAGTTCCATTTAATACTTTTTCTTTAACATTTCTTTCGTCGGTAGCTTAATTCTATATTAATTTAGTAATAAATTTATGTTACAAGATCCTGTTTCTGCGTTTCAAGAACGCGGTGGACCTACGTTGTAATTTATTAATTTCCAAACGCTCGTTTTTTGTTTTTTGTTGTTTAACTAATTAAAAGCATGGCACCCCCTTCAAGTACTTGCAGTCGCTGTGAAGGGAAATTTGCTGCTTACGCGTTTACAATGGCTAATAATAATGATCAGTTAGTTTGCAGGTGGTGCTCAAGCATGGAAGTGCTAAGGAACGAATTAGACCGTGAGAGGCAGGCCAGGGTGAGACTTGAAGAAAGCGTGATGCTCCTGACGGCAAAATTAGAATCCCTTGAGACTCCAGTTACGACCCCTCCTGCCTCAGTTTCTATTAATAATATAAATAGTACTAATAGCCCTCTCTCTTCCCCTAGTTCCCAACCCTTCGTTCGAGTGCGAAATGGAGCCCCATTGAGAAAAGCAAAGCCTTGTCTACCAGTAATAACAAGCAATAAGTTTTCTGTTTTAGGGTTCGAAGATACTGATGAACCGGAAATACGACTCGTTGGTGATTCCATTGTTCGAGGGCAGCTCGAGGAATTCTGTGGGAGAAACCCTCGTCGTAGGCGCCGTTACTGCTACCCTGGTGCAAGGGTGGAGGATATAACTAATAATGTTGACCATTTTACAGACAGTACCGCCGAGGACACAACGTATGTTATTCATGTCGGTACTAATAACGTTTTAAATTCTAGATCGGAAGAACTGCTGGCTAGGTACAGGGACTTATTAGAGCGATTAAATGAGAAAACTAATAAGATTGTTTTAACGGGTATACTTCCTCGAATTATCCAACGAAGCGATTTCTACAGCAAGGCGACCTATATTAACAATAACCTAAAGTCTCTTTGCCAACAGGAAGGAGTGCATTTTGCTAATTTTTGGAACAGTTTCTACGGCAGGAGGGACTTGTTCCTCGAAGATGGACTTCATCTTAATGAAGTTGGAGCTGCGCGTTTAGGAAGACTATTTCATAATACTGTCTCTTCTTTTCAGGCTGCCGTAAGCCGAACGGTCCCAGCGTAAATTCCACAAATTTCCCCCGCGCTCGCGAAGGTGTCGCAATTACAAACAATTTGAAGGTTCTATCCTTAAATGCTCGTAGCATACGAAATAAAATAAACGAATTTTTTTCTTTAATTGCTAGTAAAGACTATGATTTAATTGCGATAAATGAATCGTGGCTTAGCACTGAAACACGTGACTTTGTAGGGGAGTATCAAATTAAAGGTTATAGACTTTTTGTTAAAAACAGAATAGGTAGGCGAGGAGGCGGTGTTATGTTGTATATCAAAGATAATATTGCGAACGTTATAGAAGTAAAGCACTCAATTCCAGAACCGATAGATTCGACTATAGCAGAACTTAAATTGAACGATTTCAAACTTCTTGTTGCGGTTATATATAGGCCCCCTAATCAAACAGCTGATACGGACGAAGCGTTATATCGTGAACTAAAGAGAATAATCGGTAGTGAGCAGGCTTTAGTTATGGGTGACTTTAATTGCGCCAACGTGAATTACGATACAATGCAGGGAGACGCGGAAGGTAATCGTTTAGTTAATTTTCTCGAGGATAGCTTTCTTATTCAAAAGGTTGGGGAACCTACGAGGTTGGACAGTATTTTAGATTTAGTAATAACTACGGATGATAGGCTAATTACTGATCTTCAAGTAATAGAACCGTTGAGCAATAGCGATCACAATATGGTAGAGTTTGTCCTCTCAGTAAGTCACTCGAAACCAACTAACTCGACTAAAATTCCTAACTTCCAGCACGCAGACTTTAGTAAATTTCGAAATAAATTTTCACACGTCAATTGGGAAAACGTAATGGGGAACTCCAACGCAAAACTAATGTGGGAATCGTTCGTAACGGTATTTAGGACTATAAATGAGGAATGTGTACCGTACAAAATTAAGCGTGCTAAAGTAAACAACAAGCCTTTGTGGTTTACTTCTAGAGTAGGAGACATTATAAAGAGTAGAGAGAGGGCTTATAGGCTATACAAGTGCGATAAAGATAATCTGTTGTTACGAAACAACTACATATCTCTAAGGCGTGAAGCTAAAAGTGTAATAAAAAAGTCAAAACGCGAATTTGAAATCTCCATAGCTCGTGACGGTAAAGAAAACCCAAGCGATTCTTTCAATACGTCAAAAATGGAAATGGAGATCTAGTCTCTGAAAATAAGGAAATGGCTACCTTGCTAAACGAATTTTTTACGTCAGTTTTTACTATAGAAGATGTAACGAATATCCCTACGGTCATAGACATAATACCTTTTGATAATGGTAATATTTTGGATAATATTGTCGTTAGTGAAGGGGAAGTAATGCGCTATATTGATAAAATGAAAACGCGTAAATCACCGGGTCCGGATTCCATATATCCCATACAACTAAAAGAATTAAAAGATAGCATTGTTGTGCCGCTAACAAAGATTTTTAATGCGTCTATTTCTGAGGGGTGCGTACCAGATAATTTCAAGTTAGCAAACGTAACACCTATCTTTAAGAAAGGCGATAAAGGTGCGGCGGGAAATTATAGGCCAATCAGTTTAACGTCTGTTGTAGGTAAGCTACTGGAATCAATAATTAGGGATCGTATAGTCGAACACTTAGAAGTGCATAATCTGGCTAGAAATACGCAGCACGGTTTTAGGCGAAACAAATCTTGCTTAACTAATCTTTTAGAATTTTTCCAAAGCGTGGTTAACGTTTACGATAGACATCGGGCGGTTGATGTAGTGTATTTAGATTTTCAAAAAGCGTTTGACACCGTGCCGCACAAAAGACTGATTGAAAAAACTAAGGCTCATGGAATCAGGGGTGTAGTAATAAATTGGCTAGAAGAATGGTTGCGAGGCAGGAAACAGAGGGTGGTCGTTGATGGAGCGGAGTCGTGTTGGGCTAATGTAGCGAGTGGCGTTCCTCAGGGTTCTGTATTGGGCCCCTTGCTTTTTCTTATATATATTAACGATTTAGATGTCGGCCTAGTCAGTACAGTTTCAAAGTTTGCGGATGACACGAAGCTGGGTGGTAGGGCGATTAATGACGAAGATAGAGGTAAAATTCAGGAAGATCTGAATAAAATCGTTGATTGGTCAGTCACATGGCAAATGAGATTTAACGTGGATAAGTGCAAAATTATGCATATAGGTTCGCGTAACGGTAATTTTGCGTATAGTATGTCAGGGAAAGATTTAACAAGCGTAGAGCAGGAAAAAGATTTAGGAGTTATAGTCACTGGTGATTTAAAAGTAGCGAAACAAAGTACAGCGGCGGTCAATAAGGCGAACAAAGTGTTAGGTTTTATAGCTCGAAATTTTGAGTACAAATCGCGCGATATTATAGTTCCTCTTTATAAATCATTAGTTAGACCCCATTTGGAGTACGCGGTCCAATTTTGGAATCCGCATATGCGCAAAGATATAGACAAAATCGAAAGAGTTCAAAGACGAGCAACTAAGATGATTCCGTCTCTTAGGTCAAAGTCGTACGAGGATAGGCTTAAAGAGTTAAAATTGACTACACTCGAGACTAGGAGGTTAAGGGGTGATCTAATCCAGGTTTTCAAAATTATGAATGGGTTTGATAACGTAGATAGAGATAGCTTTTTCGAAATATCTCAATATAATAGGACTAGAAATAACGGGTGTAAGTTGACAAGTAGAAGGTTCGAGACAGCAGTTGCGAAAAACTTTTTTACGCATAGAATAGTAAATAGCTGGAATAGTTTGCCGGTAGAAGTAATTAGTAACACGTCTATAAACATGTTTAAGAATCGATTGGACGCGCATGTTGATAGAAAGGGTATAGTTTAAGGTAGTAAAATTAAGGCTTTGTGGGGATAGATCCCACAGCTCAACACAAGTGTTGTGGGATATAGGGAGGCAGCGTCTTGGGTTAGGGGATACTCTCTGTCCTTACACACCCCATTTAAAGAGATTCCTCTGCCGAGCGGTGCCCCCCATAGTACTGTGAGGTATTGAAACTCATGATCTTCACTTGCCCCACAAACACCTTTAAATGGGAGACCCATAATGGGTGCACACACATTTCTACATTACTGTACAGTCTTTACAGCCACACCTACACTTTTCCTCGTAAGTGTATATATTGTAATGTATATGGTTGTAAATTTGACTTGGTCCGCAATCGATATGAACCGTGACTTGATGGATACCGTAATGAAATTGACTGGATTCTTTGGATCTGATATATTTGCATGTCCGTTATAAATAGATATAGAATGTAACATATTTGTGGACAGTAGTCTATTATGACTTGCTCCTCTGGACCGAGAGATTCTATCTTTAGTTTTAAACCGATAATTAATTATTTTTAAATTGATAATTATTTAGTTTCGTAAAAATTGGTCGTTGCCAATTTATCGGCAGTTTTTAAATAAGTTTCTTATGTTCTTGTGGTTCGGAACCCACGTAAAATTGTACGTCCCCTCCGCCACCACGGAGGACATACACAATACACAATTACGAACACAGTTAGGTAGACCAGCCATGAGTGGATCCTAGGGTCTTTGTTGGTCTGAAACATTATAACATTATAACATAACATTATATATATATATATATATATATATATATATATATATATATATATATACTGGGTGATCCAGATAAATGGGACCCATAAAAAAAAGCCAAATATTCTTAATATTTAATTCCTTTCATAAAAACTATATATCATTCGAAAGAGTAGAGTTACAAGTTTATTATGAAATATTTATTTTTTTAAATGACTCCTTTCAAATGTGCTCCATTAGTTGCCAAGCATTCCAGTGTTCTCGCTTGTAAGTTCTGCATCACTTTTGCAAGAGTGTGCGGTGGTATGGCCTGTATCTCATTTGCGATGGCGGCCTTCAATTCTTGCAAGGTAGTTGGGTTATTTCTGTAGACCCTACTCTTTAAATATCCCCAGAGATAATAATCTAAGGGAGAAAAATCCGGAGACCTTGCGGGCCATTCAACGTCTCCAAATCTTGAGATTAACTCGCCTGGAAACGTTTGACGCAAAACTGCCATGCAGTTCCTCGTGGTATGGCAGGTAGCTCCGTCTTGTTGGAACCAGTGGTTTTCTAGACAAAGATCTCTTAATTTAGGAATAAGGAAATCGGTCAACATTTTTTCGTAGCGATCACCATTTACAGTGACCGTGTTTCCGGTGGAATCCTCGAAAAAGTACGGCCCTATGATCTGAGATGCAGTAAGACCACACCAAACAGTTACACGCTGACTATGCAACGGGACTTCGGTAATATTCACTGGATTTTCTGTTGCCCAGAAACGACAATTTTGTTTGTTTACAGTTCCATTCAAGTGAAAATGGGCTTCGTCTGACATAATCAAAGTTGCTAGAAAATTGGTGGTGTCATTTACCTTCTGTTGGATCCATTGACAGAATTGTCGTCTTCGTGCGAAATCTCCATCGTTTAGTTGTTTCACTGTTTGAATTTTATATGGAAAGAGCATTAAATTTTGTTTGAATATACGGTGTGTTGTTCCATATCCAACTCCTAACAGCTGAGAAGCACGTCTAATGCTTATGTTAGGATTATCCTGTACAATTTCATGAGTTCTGTTAATGATCTCGTCTATCCTTGCTGTGCGCACTTTTCCAGTTGGTTTTCTTTTTCCAATGCTGCCAGTTAGGGAAAAATTTCTGACACACCGACGGATTACTTTCTTAGAAGGTGATTTTGAAATCTGAAAATTTGTCTTGAAAGATCTTTGAGCTGAAACTACACTTCTTCCATGCTCATAATATTGCTCAATTATGAAACGCAGCTGTTCCACAGTCCATGCAGTCATCTTGAAGGGTTAGTTTTAACTAGCACTTTTATTTTGTTTTGTATCTTATCTTGTCTTGTATTGTCAAAACCTATACAATCCTGTACAAACTTGTAACTATCCTCTTTCGAATGATGCGTATGATTTTATAAAAGGACTTATACTTTAAGAGTTACAGGGGTTTCTTTTGGGTCCCATTTCTCTGGATCACCCTTTATATATATATATATAATATATATATATATATATATATATAATATATATATATATATATATATATATATATATAATATGTTTCAGACCATCAAAGACCCTAGGATCCACTCATGGCTGGTCTACCTAACTGTGTTCGTGTATTGTCTATGTCCTCCGTGGTGGCGAAGGGGACCTACAATTTTACGTGGGTTCCGAACCACAAGAACATAAGAAATTTATGTAAAAACTGCCGGTAAATTGGCAACGACCAATTTTTACGAAACTAAATAATTATCAATTTAAAACTAATTAATTATCGATTTAAAACTAAAGATAGAATCTCTGATCCAGAGGATCAAGTCATAATAGACTACTATCCACAGATATGTTACACTATATCTATTTATAAAGGACATGCAAATATATCGGATCCAAAGAATCCAGTCAATTTCATTACGGTATCCATCAAGTCACGGTCCATATCGATAGCGGACCAAGTCAAAATTTACAATCATATACATTACAATATATACACTTACGAGAAAAAGAGTAGGTGTGGCTGTAAAGACTGTACAGTAATGTAGAAATGTGTGTGCACCCATTTTGGGTCTCCCAGTTAAAGGTGTTTGTACGGCAAGTGAAGATCATGAGTTTTTCAATACCTCACAGTACTATGGGGGGCACCGCTCGGCAGAGGAATCTCTTTAAATGGGGTGTGTAAGGACAGAGAGTATCCCCTAACCCAAGACGCTGCCTCCCTATATCCCACAACACTTGTGTTGAGCTGTGGGATCTATCCCCACAAAGCCTTAATTTTACTACCTTAAACTATACCCTTTCTATCAACATGCGCGTCCAATCGATTCTTAAACATGTTTATAGACGTGCTACTAATTACTTCTACCGGCAAACTATTCCAGCTATTTACTATTCTATGCGTAAAAAAGTTTTTCGCAACTGCTGTCTCGAACCTTCTACTTGTCAACTTACACCCGTTATTTCTAGTCCTATTATATTGAGATATTTCGAAAAAGCTATCTCTATCTACGTTATCGAACCCATTCATAATTTTGAAAACCTGGATTAGATCACCCCTTAACCTCCTGGTCTCGAGTGTTGTCAATTTTAACTCCTTAAGCCTATCCTCGTACGACTTTGACCTAAGCGACGGAATCATCTTAGTTGCTCGTCTTTGACTCTTTCGATTTTGTCTATATCTTTGCGCATATACGGATTCCAAAATTGGACCGCGTACTCCAAATGGGGTCTAACTAATGATTTATAAAGTGGAACTATAAAATCGCGCGATTTGTACTCAAAATTTCGAGCTATAAAACCTAACACTTTGTTCGCCTTATTGACCGCTGCTGTACTTTGTTTCGCTACTTTTAAATCACCAGTGACTATAACTCCTAAATCTTTTTCCTGCTCTACGCTTGTTAAATCTTTCCCTGACATACTATACGCAAATTTACCATTACGCGAACCATATGCAAAATTTTGCACTTATCAACGTTAAATCTCATTTGCCATGTGACTGACCAATCAACGATTTTATTCAGATCTTCCTGAATTTTACCTCTATCTTCGTCATTAATCGCCCTACCACCCAGCTTCGTGTCATCCGCAAACTTTGAAACTGTACTGACTAGGCCGACATCTAAATCGTTAATATATATAAGAAAAAGCAAGGGGCCCAATACAGAACCCTGAGGAACGCCACTCGCTACATTAGCCCAGCACGACTCCGCTCCATCAACGACCACCCTCTGTTTCCTGCCTCGCAACCACTCTTCTAGCCAATTTATTACTACACCCCTGATTCCATGAGCCTTAGTTTTTTCAATGAGTCTTTTGTGCGGCACGGTGTCAAACGCTTTTTGAAAATCTAAATACACTACATCAACCGCCCGATGTCTATCGTAAACGTCAACCACGCTTTGGAAAAATTCTAAAAGATTAGTTAAGCAAGATTTGTTTCGCCTAAATCCGTGCTGCGTATTTCTAACAAGTTTATGGTATTCTAAGTGTTCGACTATACGATCCCTAATTATTGATTCCAAAAGCTTACCTACAACAGACGTTAAACTGATTGGCCTATAATTTCCCGCCGCACCTTTATCGCCTTTCTTAAAGATAGGTGTTACGTTTGCTAACTTGAAATTATCTGGTACGCACCCCTCAGAAATAGACGCATTACAAATCTTTGTTAGCGGCACAACAATGCTATCTTTTAATTCTTTTAGTTGTATGGGATATATGGAATCCGGACCCGGTGATTTACGCGTTTTCATTTTATCAATATAGCGCATTACTTCCCCTTCACTAACGACAATATTATCCAAAATATTACCATTATCAAAAGGTATTATGTCTATGACCGTAGGGATATTCGTTATGAATGGGTTTGATAACGTAGATAGAGATAGCTTTTTCGAAATATCTCAATATAATAGGACTAGAAATAACGGGTGTAAGTTGACAAGTAGAAGGTTCGAAACAGCAGTTGCGAAAAACTTTTTTACGCATAGAATAGTAAATAGCTGGAATAGTTTGCCGGTAGAAGTAATTAGTAGCACGTCTATAAACATGTTTAAGAATCGATTGGACGCGCATGTTGATAGAAAGGGTATAGTTCAAGGTAGTAAAATTAAGGCTTTGTGGGGATAGATCCCACAGCTCAACACAAGTGTTGTGGGATATAGGGAGGCAGCGTCTTGGGTTAGGGGATACTCTCTGTCCTTACACACCCCATTTAAAGAGATTCCTCTGCCGAGCGGTGCCCCCCATAGTACTGTGAGGTATTGAAAAACTCATGATCTTCACTTGCCCCACAAACACCTTTAAATGGGAGACCCATAATGGGTGCACACACATTTCTACATTACTGTACAGTCTTTACAGCCACACCACACTTTTCCTCGTAAGTGTATATATTGTAATGTATATGTGAAATTGACTGGTCCGCATTCGATATGGACCGTGACTTGATGGATACCGTAATGAAATTGACTGGATTCTTTGGATCTGATATATTTGCATGTCCGTTATAAATAGATATAGAGTGTAACATATTTGTGGATAGTAGTCTATTATGACTTGATCCTCTGGATCGAGAGATTCTATCTTTAGTTTTAAATCGATAATTAATTATTTTTAAATTGATAATGTATATGGTTGTAAATTTTGACTTGGTCCGCAATCGATATGGACCGTGACTTGATGGATACCGTAATGAAATTGACTGGATTCTTTGGATCTGATATATTTACATGTCCGTTATAAATAGATAAAGAGTGTAACATATTGTGGATAGTAGTCTATTATGACTTGCTCCTCTGGACCGAGAGATTCTATCTTTAGTTTTAAACCGATAATTAATTATTTTTAAATTGATAATTATTTAGTTTCGTAAAAATTGGTCGTTGCCAATTTACCGGCAGTTTTTACATAAATTTCTTATGTTCTTGTGGTTCGGAACCCACGTAAAATTGTAGGTCCCCCCAGCCACCACGGAGGACATACACAATACACGATTACGAACACAGTTAGGTAGACCAGCCATGAGTGGACCCTAGGGTCTTTGTTGGTCTGAAACATTATAACATTATAACATCTTCTATAGTAAAAACTGACGTAAAAAATTCGTTTAGCAAGGTAGCCATTTCCTTGTTTTCAGAGACTTGATCTCCATTTACATTTTTTAATGGACCTAAGACACTTTTTACTGGATTTCTATTATTGACGTATTGAAAGAATCGCTTGGGGTTTTCTTTACCGTTACGAGCTATGGAGATTTCAAATTCGCGTTTTGACTTTTTTATTACACTTTTAGCTTCACGCCTTAGAGATATGTAGTTGTTTCGTAACAACAGATTATCTTTATCGCACTTATATAGCCTATAAGCCCTATCTCTACTCTTTATAATGTCTCCTACTCTACAAGTAAACCACAAGGGCTTGTTGTTTACTTTCGCACGCTTAATTTTGTACGGTACACATTCCTCATTTATAGTCCTAAATACCGTTACGAACGATTCTCACATTAGTTTTGCGTTGGAGTTCCCCATTACGTTTTCCCAATTGACGTGTGAAAATTTATTTCGAAATTTACTAAAGTCTGCGTGCTGGAAGCTAGGAATTTTAGTCGAGTTAGTTGGCTTCGAGTGACTTACCGAGAGGACAAACTCTACCATATTGTGATCGCTATTGCTCAACGGTTCTATGACTTGAAGATCAGTAATATAAGGACTCCACAATTCTGAGGTCTGTTTCATTTAGCCAAGAGGTTTTAACCACTTCCATATATATATATATATATATATATATATATATATATATATATATATATATATATATATGGTGGGCGCGAAAGTCAGGAACCATAGGCACATTTTAATAATTTGTTTTAATATGTGTTTTGTTCTTTTCAGATTTGGTGTTGAACCTATGGCACAGAAATTGACAATAGATGAACGGGTCGAGATAGTTTTAATGTGTGCAAGGCGTGGTAACACACACCGATCAGTTACTACTGCTTTTAATGACAAACACCCTGAGAGGCCGCCAGTTGTTCAGGCATCAGTTGGAAAACTGTTCACTCGCTTCAAAGAAACGGGAAATGTTCATGATCGGCAGTGTAGTGGCCGGCCAAAAAGTTCAACCGCAGTGGTGGGCACCGTTAACCAAAAAGTTAACTTCGATAACGATAATCCGTTAACCCCAATTTTTAACTCCGATAACGATAATCCGATAATTTTACTACAAAGTTAACGATAATCCGTTAACGATAACTATTTCTTTACTAACATTTAAAAAAATCAAGGAAAAAAGCTTTCAAACCTATAGAAAATGTTTATTTATGCAAAATCCAACAATAAATAGGTATGTAACTGTATTTTTATCAAGTTTTGCAACTTTTTTGCTTAATAACTTTTTTTTTATTTTTAATAAAAAATGTACTGATTACATGTTTTGAAACCCTTGTAACCACTAACCATTAACTAAATTTTAATTTACTAGAGAATTATTATGACGGGAACTGAAAGGTAAAATTAAATTTTAGGCACATTTATTAAAGACTATGACACAATGTGCTGGTTGCCCTTCAGAAAGACCAACTTCTCAAAGTTAGGCCCAACTGCCAGTCTTGACCTCTTGGGCCTCCCCAACCTCCCCTTACGAGATCTGGAAGCAGACTGAAGTTATGGCGGTTTGAATTCATTCGCGGAGCGGTGATCTTCCGTGAATGACTCCTCGCAGTTAACGTGTTAACGGACTTTAACAGACTAAATATCGAGTTATCGGAAGTTAGCTGGTCCGATAACGATAAATGGAAATTAACTTCCGTTAATAGTCCGTTAAAAAGTTAACTTCGTTAATTAACTGTTATCGGATTAACGCTTTAGTGCCCAACACTGTTCAACCGATGCAGCAACATCACTAACGGTACTCAATCACCTCGAAAACAGCCCACGTAAGTCCTTAAGAAAGTTATCCTAGGAAACGGGTGTCTCGGGAAGATTCATTCAACGAATTCTTACAACAAATCGTTTCCACCCCTATAAAGTCCAACTCGTTCAGGAACTGCACGGTGACGACACAGACCGTCGTGTAGAGTTCTGCCAGTGGTTTCTACAACATCGACAGCTTCAACGAAGGATCATGTTCAGCGACGAAGTGATATTTCACCTCAGCGGTCGTGTCAATAGGCATAATGCACGCTATTGGGCCAATGAAAACCCCCACTGGATGGAGGAAGGACATGTGCAACTCGATCCACGAATTATGGGATGGGCTGCGCTCTGGGGGATCGGTTAATTGGTCCGTACTTTTTCGACGGCAGTGTAACAGGTGAAACATATCTGCATATGCTGCAGACATTTCTAATGCCCAAACTGGACGACATTCCATTGGCAGAACGGGTGATGTGGTTTCAGCAGGATGGTGCACCACCACATTTCGCAACCATCGTCCGGAGCTCTTTAGATGAAACATTCCCAAGCAAGTGGATCGGACGGCGAGGGCCCGTCGAATGGCCACCTAGGTCTCCAGACCTCACGCCTCTTGACTTTTTCTTGTGGGGCCATCTCAAGTCGGTAGCCTATGCAGGGGCGGATCCAGGAATTTAAGCAGAGGGGGGTCCAGTCTTGGTGGGGCTCGTTAGTGATATGTCCTCGGCCTTAGGCCTCCCCCCCTAGCGAGCGCCAGGGGGGGAGGGTGCCCGAGGGGGGTGTCCCCCCCTCGGTAGGAAATTTTCATATTTGAAGATAGCTTTAGATGGATTTGAAGTATATTCCCATTATCAAAATCCTGCTTGTTCACACACCCAGGCCAGGTCTGAAATGTCTCAGGATCGGACATAAACTTTTTTTTCTTTATTCTTTTTAAGGAAATTAATTTTGTGGCAACCGGGATACATGTACCTTAAGCCATTTTAAGTCTTCAGGTCTTATTTTTCATATATAGGAGCAAACAAACGCAATCGAAAAATCGTTGGTCACCGTGAGCAGGGGGGGGGGGGGGTCCGGACCCCCTCGACCCCCCCCTGGATCCGCGCCTGCTATGCTGGTCAATCCAGAACCATACGTCCTCTAAAGGATAAAATCACATCTGAGTGTGCCAAAATCAGTACCAATGTGTTATGGAATGTTCAAAACGTCATTCAACGCGTCAGAAAGCGTCTCCAAGTGAAAGGCCACCAATTCGAACATTTATTATAACTTAATAAAATGTGCCTATGGTTCCTGACTTTTGCGCCACCCTGTACAGTATATATATATATATACCTTACCTTATGAACCTTATGTTGTTTCGTGCGTTGGTCTCTCTTCACACGGAGGTGAAGCTGGTGGCCCCGTCTCTAGGTCTGGCTTGGTGGAGGAGCAAGTTGCTTTCTTGCGCTCTCCACCGTACATAGCCAGGCACGCCGGGTTCATCTAGTACCGTCCTGAGCCAGGCATTCAGTCTTCTCTTGAAGACTTTAACTTTGACCCTCGTTACGTTTCTGAGGCCCTTTGGAAGCTGGTTGAAAAGTCTTGGCCCCCTGACAACCAAGCTATTTTCCTTCAGTGTTGAGGAGGTCCTGTAAGAGTCTTATTTATTATTACAGACCTTTACGTAAATAATTAATTACCAGGGTCACCAGCGACCAAATACTAGATTGGCATCCAGCTCTGCGGCGCAAAAATAATTTTAATAAAAAAGGGAAGGATTGATTATAAAAATCATCAACATGAATTTTGTATTTTATTGACAACAATTAATAAACTATATGCAACAATTATTTATGAATGCAAGGGGGATTTTTACCCGTAACAACTTTGATTGACATATAAATGCGAAATTAAATAATGGCACCGTTTAGCTAATATATAACAGTCTGCAACTAATACTAACTAATATTTATTATTACAGACCTTTACGTAAATAATTAATTACCAGGGTCACCAGCGACCAAATACTAGATTGGCATCCAGCTCTGCGGCGCAAAAATAATTTTAATAAAAAAGGGAAGGATTGATTATAAAAATCATCAACATGAATTTTGTATTTTATTGACAACAATTAATAAACTATATGCAACAATTATTTATGAATGCAAGGGGGATTTTTACCCGTAACAACTTTGATTGACATATAAATGCGAAATTAAATAATGGCACCGTTTAGCTAATATATAACAGTCTGCAACTAATACTGATACTAATAATAAATATGTAAATAATAATATACAAATAATAGTATGTAAATAATATACAAATAATAATATGTAAATAATAATAATAATATGTAAATAATAATAATAATATGCAAATAATATTGGTAGATAACTAATATTAATATGTAACTAATACAAATATGCAACTAATAATCATAAACAACTAATAGAACTAATATTAATAGCCACAATGACAACCTTGTCTGCAAAGAGAGAGACAAGAATACTGTAAATAATATTCCAGACAAAAATGATACATAAAAATGGTCAAGATTGATAATTAAAATATATGCTATATAGGCCCAGTAACCTGTGGATGGTGAATTACAGTTAATCCTCATTATGGGATTGTGTTAAGTTGAACAGGAAAACTAAGGAAGTATGTAGGCCACAAATGACTAGTAGGCCATCTGCTAAGAAAATACATGAAACATAATAGGCTTATAAAGTAAAATATACTAAGAAAATTAATGGGCAGGCCTATGCCTCTTCAATATAGTGGAGCTGAGGTTAATTATTTAAAACAAAGGCTATGGTAGGCCTCACCTAGGCTAGAGTAATTTACAATTTGGCTTTTGCCTAGATCAGGTGTGGCGAACCTTTTTACAGTCGCGTGCCAAAAAAATCGTGTAAACCATAAAAAAAAATCGTGTGCCCACCAAAGTTTATAAATATTACACCAAATTATAAACATTAAGTCTACTACTTTATACTCATGTTTTGGATAACAATTTCGATGCTTAGGCGTGCCAGGCAAATTTGACCGCGTGCCAAATGGGCACGCGTGCCATAGGTTCGCCACCACTGGCCTAGATAGACCTAACTTAGCCTAAGGTAATTTATTGTATGAATCTTACAGTACTATTTATAGTATGAATCTTTCAGTACTAATCGCAAACAATATAAGGCTTGTTAATGTCTGCAGTATGCGGTATTGCATACAGATATGCAATAGTAAAAAAATAAACATTATAAATAAGAAACATACCACAAAGAAATTTTGCTTGCTGGCGCCGTCCTTGGATTTTATATAACAATGTGGAAACGCGTCCCTTGTGTTGTCGTTGCACATAAGTTTGTTTTTACTTCACAATTTTACCAACAAGCCAAAATAATCCTTAAAAGCAAACTCACGTCTAGTCACACCATGCCCCCCAAAATGTACATTGTTTAAAAGGCACAAAGTATATTTTTATATTTGCTTTAAACTTTAATGATTGCACTTTAATTTTTAACTAAATTACTATACACTGAATGCTTAAGAATTAAAATTAATCACTGGACATGTTTAACTTGTATTTATTTATTTAGACAAAATATTTCACTTGTACCAACTTGTGGCAATTTTCACTAATAAAAGATAATCCTGTGGTGCAAGGCACTACAGTCCCTTGTCGAGCCTTTAACTTGGGAACACTACACATTCTGCCTTTCCTATTTTCCAGTGTTGTTTGAATGGTAATTGGGTTTAGTTTTAGGTTTGTACCAGTTTTTCGATTATTTTCCATATGTAGATTATGGTGTACCTCTCTCTTCTTCTTTCCAGGGAGTACAGATTTAGTTTACGTAGTCTTTCCCAGTAGTTGAGTTCTTTGCAGCCATCAATATTGGCTGTGAAATGGCTTTGCGTTTCTTCTAGTTTATTAGTTTCTTCCTTTTTATATGGGGACGTCAAAACTGAGCAGTATTCAAGTTTTGGTATAATCAGTGTTTTTAGCACGGAAATCATTACTGTCCTGTCCCTTCTTTTGAACGTTCTTAGTACCTGTCCCGCGACTCTTTTTGCTTTATTTATCGCTATCTGATTTTGTGTTTCGAATTTCGCATCATCTGTCATTATTACCCCCAGATTGATCGCTTTCGTGCTTCTCTGGATTTCCTGTCTATCTGGAGGATAATATGCAGTCTGTTTGTTTCTCTTTTCTACTATATCTCAAGAGCTGAAATTTCTCGGTATTAAATGACATGTTGTCTTCTGACCATTTGTATATTTTGTTCGTGTCCCTCTGCAAGGCCTCCACTTTATTTACATCGCTGATTTTTCTGCTGATCTTTGTATCGTCTGCAGAGGATGTTACTATACTGTTGCTGTTTACTCCGCTGTCTATGTCTGTTAGCATGATAATGAACAGGAGTGGGGCCAGAAATTTCTAGCCTAGAGATTCTAGAAATGGTCTAGAGCGGGCGGAGTAAATTGAGGTCCACAGTAACCAATTGATTTCATCTACCCAGTTATTGACATAAAAGGAGTTTAATAATTGTTAAATTAACTACCTACCTACTCAGTGGACCATTTTCGTTACCTCCCAACTACCCACATGTATCACTTTTCCATATACTGGGGGCCCCGGGAGATAAAAAATCTTGGTGTCATTGTCACCAATTTTTATGTCTGAGTGTAGACTAACTAACTATTCGACTGTAAATGCCTGTTAATCCGATTAACAGGCTAACCTCACCTTCTCATGGAGAAGATGTAGCATTTAGTTAGAAGAAAAAATATACATCCATAGGATGAAACTGTTCATGGTCTTTACCATAAAAAAAGGAAAAGTGAAAGTTAGAAGATGAAATTACAATTCACCAGCATCTATTTTTTGTTGTAAAACTAGTCGCGCCTTTAACGCTGTTTGTCGCTGAGGTCTTGTGTCTGTCAGTGTTGTAGTAGGATGTTTTTACCGTTCCTACTGTCAAGGGTATAGTTACTGGAAGTTGAGTGTTTCCAGTTGTTACTGTCGAGGGAGAGGGCTCTCCAGAGTCCATTGTTTTGGATTCAGATTCTAGGGGGTACAAAAGAGAAATGTCTCACCCGTTGTCACCCGTTGGTCCTTAATTTGACCAGTCTTGTTACCCCGTCTGCCGTCTGCCCCTGGTCTGAGTTAGTTCTAAAACTCTAGCCAGAGGCCAGTATTGTCTTGGAGTACTGTCACGTATTAGAACAAGGTTCCCTACCTCAATTGTGTCAGACCAATCCTTCTTAGTCATTTGTTTATGTCTCTCCCTTAGACCCATCAAGTACTGTTTTCCACTGTTTAATAAAGTGAGCTTTAACTCTAGTTAAGTGTTGTAACTTAGTCTGGAGTTCATCATGTTGTTGAGAACAGTTTGGGTCTTCTGAAGAGTCTATATTGTAGTCCGGCAGGAGACTAACTGGTTCTCCCCAAATCAAATGATTTGGAGTTAATGGTTCCAAGTCATTAATACTATCACTCACATAAGTGAGTGGTCTATTGTTGATGTTCTCAATCTCAGCTAAGAGAGTGAGCAACTCAAATAAGTGTATCTGTTTTTTACCAATTGCTTTCCTCAAGCAATTCTTTACTGTTTGTATATTCCTCTCCCAGATAGAACCATAGCAAGGAGAGGCAGCTGGAATATACTTCCACTTTATGTTTAAATTTTGTATATATAATTGTGTGATTTCATTGCTTAACAAGTCGTTAATGACCTGTTCACCAGCCTTGAAATATGTAGCACTGTCAGTACAAACTGTCTTAGGTACTGAATGTCGTAACTCTCTCCTCTGGCAAAGCAGGAGGATTTGGTTTCCTATAGGGCCTAGCATGAATACGCCTACATGTAGCACACTCATTGAGAACTGTTTTAACAGTGATCCTTCCCTTGGGTATCCAATAAGTTTTTCTTAATGCAGTTAGTGTCTGTTATTTTATTTATTTGTTGGGTTCAAAATCCCAGCTGAGCCGTGAACGGCCAAATTCTAAAGGGCCAGTTCTATCTGAAGCCCAAGTTAAGCTAAATTAAAACTTACGGATTTGAGATCCTATTAGGTCCTACCTCACTGTAACCTCAGGGTTGCTGACTCGATGCGGGCCTACCTTAGACCTTTGTTACATGAATTTAATATAAACAAAAGGGATACTGTTTATGGTCTTCTTTCTCAACCTTGCAACAACAACGCAACCTGGACTATTGCACGATGCAACAATCTTGTATCTACACAACCAAACTGAATTGCAAGAGAGCTCTCTAATCTCTATCAGACCACACCCTGTACGTACGACATCCCACAAACGAGTAGAAAAGACGCGCAGCGCCCCAAAATGATGCCACCAGCGTCCCAAACACTGATGCCACAAGAGCCCAAAAATGCTAGCTCTTATTAAGTGAATTTTTCACTAACCTTACAATTATGAGATGGATATATATACACCTTAACTTAATATATACAAGCAATGCTGCATCAATCAGCTTAGTCATCATATCGCCTTGGGACAACAATGGTTCTTCCTCTTCTAGATTTTCTAACACTCCCCACCGAAGAGGCATTGTTGTCGTTACCTTCTGCAAGGTTAGCCAAGCCTTCTCCATGAGGCTGTAACTCAAATGTTTCATCTTGACTATCTGTGTTTTTGCTGATTTCTAAAGCATAGAGTTTTTGTATAGGTCTCTTTAACTTTCCTCCGGAAGTCTTTACCAGTGCAGACCTAACTAAATTGTCTTTGCCAACAAACAACTCTTCAATTATGCCAAGCTTCTAGCATTGCCTTGGTCTTTCATCCCCAATCATTACCACGTCTCCCACCTTGATACAATTTGCGTTGGAGCCCTTTACCTTGCCTGATGGGTAATAATTGAGTTCTGGCAAGTATTCCATCTGCCACCTCTTCCATAACTGATCTTGTAGCTCTTCAAGGTACCTGAACCGTCTGGTTAACTCTCCTTGAGTGCTCTGGATAGGCTGCAAGTCTTCTGGCACACTGGGGCTTGATGTTAATCGTTTACCACAAAGAAAATGATTTGGTGTCAATGGCTCTGCATCCTGCATACTGTTGTAAACAAAAGTGATAGGCCTACTGTTCACCATTGCTTCTACTTCACATAAAACAGTGCAGAATTCTTCTTTGCTCAAATGAGCATTAGCTAAAAGTTTCTTTAATGGACACTTTACACTTCTCACTAGCCTTTCCCAAAATCCTCCCCACCATGGTGCTCTCTCAACAATAAACTCCCACTGTACCCCTTGGTGTGAAAAGTAGGATTGGAATCCTTCCTCTTTTAGCAAGGACCAAATTTCTTGAAGTTCCTTTGCAGCCTTTTTGAAGGTTTTTGCATTATCCGATATGATTTTATTTGGGAAACCCCTTCTGTTCACAAACCTTTTAAAGGCCAAAAGAAATACATCACTACTTAAGTTGCTTACCAACTCCAAATGGATTGCTCTGGTGGTAGCACAGGTGAAAAGACATATATAACCTTTGTTAGACTCCCCTCGCTCATACACATAGACTGGCCCTGCAAAGTCTACTCCCACTACATCAAATGGGGCAGTATAGACACACCGTTCTCTTGGAAGTGGAGCCACCTTTTCATAATAAGACTTTGCACTCCAACGCTTGCAAACCACACATTTATGCAAGACCTTTTTACTACTTGTCTAATTTTGGGAATCCAAAATTGTTGTCTAATCTCTATTATCACTTCTCTAACTCCCGCGTGTAACAGCTTATGATGAGTATCCAGGATCAAAAGGTCCACAAAGTGCCCCCCAGAAGGTAGCAAAATTGGATGTCTTTTCTCCTCTGGAAGCCAGAAAACTGTAGTCTACCTCCTACTCTCAACAAATCCTGATCCAAAAACACATCCAAACCCTTGAGAGCAGAATGTGTTGGTAGAACCTGTAATGGATGGCTGGTGAGCAATTCCCGCTCTTCACCAAATTTTTCCTTCTGCACATATACCACCCAGTATTTCCTGGCTTGCTGAATCTCATTACTGTTCAGAATTCCTTCCCTTCTTGTTTCTCCCTTAATATTGTTGGTAAATCTATATACCCACGCAGTCACTCTTAACAATCTTTTCAGACTGCTAATGTCCTCAAGCCTCAATATGGGGTCCTGCTGCATAACTTGACAACTGTTCACAGCGCATTTTCTCACTTCACTCACCCATGCTTCTTCAGTCTGGCATTCTCCTACAATAGGCTGATTAGAAGGCCAGTTTTCACTTCCAAGTTTTAGCCACTCTGGCCCATTCCACCACAAACTTGACTGTGAAAGATCTTTCACTGAAATTCCTCGTGTTGGTAAATCAGCGGGGTTTTGGATGCCTGGACAATGCTTCCATTGCTTGGGATCTGTGTGCGCTTGAATTTCCTCTACCCTATTGGCAACAAATGGTTTCCATTTCCATGCCTGACTTCTTAACCAGTGCCAAACTATAGTGGAGTCTGTCCAATAATAGCTTGGAATTTCATAGAGGGCCAAAGACTTTCGCACTGTAATTGCAAGCCGACTAGCAATAACGGCACCCATCAATTCCAACCTTGGAACCGAAAGCCTTTTCAAAGGTGCTACTCTGCTCTTTGCAGCAACCAACCTGCAACTTACTTCCTCTTGCAATGCGCCTCTTATATAAATACAAGTTGCATAGGCTTCCTCACTTGCATCACAAAAGATATGCAGCTCCAAATTGTCTGGACTATTGTTCAACTCTCCAAAGTACCATCTTGGGATTTCAATGTCTCCAAGATGTGCCAATTCTTTGAACCAATATTTCCACCTTACCACCATATGATCAGGTAACTCTTGGTCCCAACCAAGTCCAATTTCCCAGAGGCTCTGAAACCAAATTTTTGACTTTATCACAAATGGAGCCAGGAATCCAAGAGGATCAAAGACCTTTGAAGCCAAACTAAGAGCTGTACGTTTTGTCCACCTTGTCTCATTCTCAGCCAGCTCTACTAAAGATTTCCCATTGAAGGTAAACAAATCATCATCTTGCTGCCAAACAATGCCTAGCACCTTTGCGTCTATTGCCCACAACTCCTTAATACCAGAATCCTCAATACTTTCTGCTGCATCAGGTACTACACAGGAATGACTCATAAACTCTTGTAATTGCGAATTATTGGTCTGCCATTTTCGAAGCTCCATGCCAGCCTCCCTCATTATAGCTCTAGCCTCCATGAATATCTGTTTAGCCATTTCTGTATTATCCACGGAACACAGCAAATCATCAACATAAAATTTTTCCTTATGTGTTCAATAGTGTTAGGATAGACTTCAGAATATTTCTTAAAATGGTACTGCATAGTAGCTGCCAACAGAAATGGACTAGAGCTGAGGCCAAACAACACTGAATTCATTCTATATGCTTGAACCTTAGGTTCATTTTCCAACAAGTCTTTCGTATCCACCCACAGATACCTTACTGCATCTCTGTCCTCTGGTTTTAACTTTATCCGCAAAAAGGCTTGCTTCACATCTGCAGTCAATGCTACTCTACCAAACCTGAATCTCAGTAACAAGGAAAATAAATCTGCATTTAAATTTGGCCCAGCATCCAAACAGTCATTCAAGGACACACCACCTTTGTCCTTGGCTGAGCCATCAAAAACTACCCTCAGTTTGGTGGTAGTTTTGTCTCGCCGTACCACTGCATGGTGTGGCAGATAATGTGCCTCCTGGCTCACCAGCTCACCTTGCACCCTTTCAGCATAGCCCTCCTTTACATAACTTAGGATGGCCTCATTGTATTCAATTAACAACTCCTCATTTTTTCTTAGCCTGTACAATGAAGTCTCCAACCTCCGATTAGCTAGCTGAAGGTTTGAACCGGGTTTGCAAGAATCCTTCCATGGTAGGCCAACTTCATAGCAACCATCTCTAAACCCAATCCCTTTTTCAAATTGCTCTAAAACATCATTGTTCACTGTACTTGCCTGTTTGTCCTTTATGCCAATAGATTCAAGTTCCCAAAACGCTTTCAAATGCCTTTCCAGACCATGGCTGTTCTCCTCAATCTTAACAAAAAGAGCCTTAACTTCCATTTCATTGCAATAAGTACCATGTAGCATCCAGCCTAGCTTACTTTCAATCGCTACCGGGCCTTGAGATGTACGGACAATATTACCAGTGATGAAGTCCCAATAATAGTCAGCTCCAATCAAAAGACTAATATCTTCTGTTCCTTCAAACTTATTATTGCCCAAATTGGTTCCTTTAACTTGCAATTCTTGGACACATGCCATATCTAAACAAGTAGTGACTGGAGCACAAAGTTCCTCAATCTCTACAGCTTGGACCTTGATAGTGGGACTTTGCGGTAACAACCCTTTAACCAGAACTTCTACCTTCTTAAATTTGGTTCGGTTTTGAACGGAACCCCCAAACCCAGAAATTCTTAAATTTTCCCTCTTAAGTTCTTTAAACTTCAATTTTCTGGAAATTCTGGTCTTAATAAAACTACACTGGCTACCACTATCAAACAACACTCTTACAGTAGCTTCTCCCTCATTCCCAATTAATAAGGCTGCAGTTGTTTGCAATAATCCCACTTTACTTTTACTCCCTTGCATAGCAGTGGCATGTGCCACTGATGTCTCTACTTCTGGGGTAGGCCTACTAGGAGTGTTTTCACACAATAATGGCTGATGCCTACCATGACATTTTTTGCACAAAATTTTAAACTTACAAAACCTGGCTCTGTGACCTTTCAAAAAACATTTAAAACATGCTGTGGACTTAGTTACCCTGTCCTTTCTCTCCTCAAAGGGTAAGGCCTCAGCCACCTCACATTTATATGACTTGTGGTTGCCTTCGCAAAATATGCATTCCTTGATTCCCTTTAATTTATTCTCAGAGGAGGCATGTAGAGCTGACACTGTACCTGGGCTATTCCTTTTTGTGGAAACTTTGGTGCTGTGCCTGCCTTTGTCCCCTTGTTTTACCATCCCACTGTGCAAACTCAACTCCCTCTCGCCTTGCTAATTCTGTGCCTAAAAGACTTAACATCTGCTGAAGGGGGATGTACACATGTTCTGCAGAGTGTCCCCTACTTAATTCAAGCAAAATTGAGCTAGGCAATTTAGACTCCAGTGTAGGAACCAACATTATACCATACTTTTCCATTCCTACACCCAAGTTGTCCAGGGACCTAGTTCTAATTTCAAATTCATCATATAACTGCCGTAACTCCTTGACACTATTAGGATTATTAACAGGAGGTATAGCTAAAAGTGCACGGAGGTGGCTTTTAATTAAGATCTCTGGCTTACCAAACCGTTTCTTTAATATATCCCAAGCATGGGCGCCCGCAGGATTTTCCAAGGGGGGGCAAAATTTAATGTATTAATAGGTAGGGACCGGAGCAAGCAAAAAACTTTTGACCCCTTAGGAACCAGCAGGTTAATTCTAAGCAAGTTTAGTGTTGCATTTTCTGTAATGGACAATGCAAATATATATTGTATATACATACAATGCACATTGCACATGATAACAATCATTTATTTTATTTATAACAGAAACATGATAGAATGAAGAAAAAGCACACTGAAGTAAATGTTGTACCTAATTTGAAAACGGTGTTTCGAGCATCACCTACACTACTCATTTGAATAGGAATTGTAGTCGTCTGCGGTCACTACCAAAATTATGAACAACCTTTTCCATAAAATCAGTTTTGTTGGAGTTGATTTTCTCCCGGTGTACACTGAGCATACATAACCCAGAGAGTCGCTCATCAGACATAGTAGACCTCAGCCATGTTTTAACTCGCCGAAGTGTACTGGAGGATCTTTCGACTGTGCATGTGTAAGGATCAAAAACAATGGCTGCCACGCACTGCATGCAGCCAGGTGCTTGAGTTGGCGCTGCCAACTTGGCGGGATAATTTTAAGGGGGGACTTCTGAACAAATAAAAAGGTAGCAACCTTTTATTATGCACACAAATAAAAATTTTCACCCTTTAGGAGGCAGTTGGATACTTTTCAGCAAGTTTAGGATATAAATATTTTCTTAGAAAATATTTAATATATTTTCTTGGCATTTCCAGGGGGAGGCAAGCGCCCCCCCTTGCCCCTACCTGCGGGCGCCCATGATCCCAAGCCACATTATAATTAGCCTCTGTTAATGCTAATCCTGCTATAGTCTTTGCTGCCTCCCCTTCCAAGAGGGACCGCAAATAATTAAACTTCTCCACGGCACTTAACACTTGACTAGAATGAACTGCTGATTGAAAACTGTCTGCCCATCCTTGCCATTCCTGAATACTCCCAGAAAATGTTTTGAGTACAAGCCTTGGTAATTGAACTACAGATCTGTTAA
This sequence comes from Bathynomus jamesi, assembly GCA_023014485.1. Classification (NCBI taxonomy): domain Eukaryota; kingdom Metazoa; phylum Arthropoda; class Malacostraca; order Isopoda; family Cirolanidae; genus Bathynomus; species Bathynomus jamesi. The sequence continues at coordinate 274,507 of JAJOZX010005972.1, forward strand.
CCTTAACTTCACAAACATCATTTGTTGAGTGTTGTGTTTCATTATCAGACCTGGTCTCTAACTGTACTGAGCTACTAAACTCTTTTGCTCGGAGGCCTACGTTAATTATATCATCAATAATCTCTTCAAAGTAAATTATGTTATTTTCTATTTCATCCTCTTCTATAAGAGCCTCAATTTTAACATTTACCTCACTTAGAGCAACCTTTTTAGTTTCTAATATGGAAAGCTGCGCAGTCACTAAGCGTAAATCCTCTTGCTCTATGGCAGAATCTATAGTGGCAATGACCTTTGTAATTAGACCTTTGTAGGCGCTTCTCCTTTTTATAAATTTGTTCAATTCAGATGCACTCATCTTCAATGCAAACAACAATTGGGCTCAATGCCAAATAAGCTGAATTGGCAGAAATACTTAACCGAACTGATCAAACGTAAATTTTACTTTCAAATAAACTGAATTGCTAGGTGGGGTACTAACCAACACCAGTATGGAATACCAATTTTTCCACCCAAGTAACTGGCGCACTGGTCTGCAACCTTCGCCTACGAATAATAAACCAAATTAACCAAACTGGTAAATGTAGGCCAAAAACAACGACAGACAAGTGGCCAAGTTTCGCAATTGGGCAACCAAACTTTCTACCCTGGGACCTTAATTCAATAATAACCCAAAATTAACCAAACCGGTAAAATGTAGGCCAAAACAACGACAGACGACTGGCCAAGTTTCGCAATTGGGCAACCAAACTTTCTACCCTGGGACCTTAATTCAATAATAACGCAAAATTAACCAAACCGGTAAAATGTAGGCCAAAACAACGACAGACGACTGGCCAAGTTTCGCAATTGGGCGACCAAACTTTTTACCCTGGGACCTTAATTCAATAATAACCCAAAATTAACCAAACCGATAAAATGTAGGCCAAAACAACGACAGACGACTGGCCAAGTTTCGCAATTGGGCAACCAAACTTTCTACCCTGGGACCTTAACTCAATAATACTCAACCCGTCTAGGCCTAACTTGGGCTACAATTTGCACAATCAGAACTTTGCCGAAAAATAGTCACTGACTCAGTCTTGGGGTAGAATCCGGTTCTGAAGGACCATGTTATTTTATTTATTTGTTGGGTTCAAAATCCCAGCTGAGCCGTGAACGGCCAAATTCTAAAGGGCCAGTTCTATCTGAAGCCCAAGTTAAGCTAAATTAAAACTTACGGATTTGAGATCCTATTAGGTCCTACCTCACTGTAACCTCAGGGTTGCTGACTCGATGCGGGCCTACCTTAGACCTTTGTTACATGAATTTAATATAAAAAAAGGGGTACTATTTATGGTCTTCTTTCTCAACCTTGCAACAACAACGCAACCTGGACTATTGCACGATGCAACAATCTTGTATCTACACAACCAAACTGAATTGCAAGAGAGCTCTCTAATCTCTATCAGACCACACCCTGTACGTACGACATCCCACAAACGAGTAGGAAAGACGCGCAGCGCCCCAAAATGATGCCACCAGCGTCCCAAACACTGATGCCACAAGAGCCCAAAAATGCTAGCTCTTATTAAGTGAATTTTTCACTAACCTTACAATTATGAGGTGGATATATATACACCTTAACTTAATATATACAAGCAATGCTGCATCAATCAGCTTAGTCATCATATCGCCTTGGGACAACAATGGTTCTTCCTCTTCTAGATTTTCTAACAGTGTCTATGGTACCCCCACAGTGGCGGTCCTAGCTTACATGACGCCCTGGGCGAACCTCACCTTCAGCGCCCCCCCCCCTGTTCGCCAACACACACACATTCGAATCCCCCCAAAATAAAGGACAGACATAACTCTTTCACAAAATAACTTTTTATTGGACTAATTGTTGGAACTTCAAAACCAAAACAGACTCAAATTTCTGAATTTTACAAATCCTTCATCACGTAAATAGAATAACTCACTTAAGAGAATGTAATTATGATACTATGAACAGGAAAAATACAAATTAAATTGCACAACTGCCATAAATAAACTAGAGAATCAAATTTCTAAATTGTACAAATGCTCTGTCACATAAATAGAATAAGACACTTAAGAGAGAGTAATTATTATGCTACACTTTGAACAAGAAACAAAATAAATTGCACCACAGCACAACTGCCATCTAAAGCCTGACTCTTCTTACCTTCCTTGATGCAAAGTCATTGATCTTTTATTATTTATTTTATTTTATTTTTTATTTTTATTTATTTCTTTATTTATTTATTCTTATTTTTATTTTTATTTTTTTTGCAGGCGCTCATGCCGCCCCTCCACAAATGCCGCCCTGTGCGGCTGCCCATATTGCCCATATGAGGAACCGCCACTGTACCCCCATATGATGTACATCATTGTGTGTTTGTCTGATGATTAATGTTGTCAGATAGCTAAATCTGGGTAAAAGGATTGGATGTTTGCTTTTGTAAAACAGTTTTGATTTATCTAGTCTCCCTTTACACCTTAGAAGACCTTCCTCATCTCTGAACAAGTTTAGATCCACAATTACTGATGGTACAGGCTCTTTTGTTTGTTTCCTATTAGTCAAGAATTCTAACTCTTTATTGTATTCCTTTTGTTGTGCCTGCCCTATCCAGTACTTGGTTGCAACTTCTATATAATTGTGATTGTTCTTATTTAGCTGTTTGTCAATTGCAGTTAAACAGTTGTGAGCAAACCTCAAACAGTAGGCTGTGACCCTGACAAGCTTGCTCAAGTCAGAATAATCTTCATAATTAGTGATTGGTTAAACCTTTTCATTTGAAAAGGTTAAATTTAATGTCAGGTTAACTTGTTCCACAGGTCATTGGTCTGTATCACAGAGCCACTTAGGTCCCATGAACCAAGTTTTGTTTGACTTCAACAACTTGTACGATAAATCTCTGGTCAGAAAGTCTGCTGGATTTTGTTTAGTTGGAACATAGTGAAAGTTGACTTGTAGGTTTTCATTAGCTTCAGCTATTTCTTTTAGCCTGTTTCTTACAAAGATGTTCTTACTATTAATGCTATCATTCCGTATCCAGGGAAGACAAAGCTGACTGTCGAGCCAGATGTGGATATCAGTTATGTTCACATCATGGTAAGCATCCTTAAGCAATGAAATGGTTTTAATAGCTAACGAACGCAGCAGCCAATAGTTCCAATTGAGGTATGGTTCAGGTAGGTTTGAGAGGTGCAACGTTCCCTTTTGCATAAATAAGATGACTTTCTGTAGGACTTACAAGGTATGCACAGCACCCACAAGCCTGTGTGCTTGCATCAGCAAACACACGAAGTGAAGTCTCTGGGGTTTATCCCTAAACCCACAGCACCTTGGTATTTTAATGTTCTGCACTTTTGTTAAATCAGTAGCTAACTTCTTCCAAGATTTTCGATCTTCAGTTGTTATTGACTCATCCCACACCCAACATTTGTCCTTCAAACTTCTTGGAGGAGAATCTTTGATCTTATTGTTGAAGGCAGGAATAGACCCATGGGATCAAAAATTTTGGAAGCCTCTGATAATATCTGTCTGATGGTTCAGTAAGACCATCATTATCCTTTAAAATATTTTTGTTTAAATCCTCATCATTTGAAATCCACTCTCTAAGTTCAAGGTTACCTTGTTGCGTAATGTTTTGAGAGTTTTCATAGACCTCAGATAATTCAGATTTTGTTGATGTTCAGCCTATTAGATTGTTTACATAAAAATGTTCTTTAAGGAAGTTTAGTGTTAAAGAGTTATTAAACTGGTTCAAATGATGTCTAATTGTCAATGCTAGTAGGCTAGGTAAGCAATTGGCTCCAAACAACACAACATTGAATTTAAAGGTTATGAACCCTTTATTCAGATCAAATGGATCCCTGAACCATAAGAACCTAAGTTGATTCTTGTCATATTCATTTTTAAGATTTATTCTCAAAAATAAGATCTTCACAAGGTCAGAAATGAGATTAGGACCCTCAGTCAGACAATCATTCAAACTGTGTTTATCACTGTCTTTGAGGCTACAGTTATATACTATTCTGAGTTTTGTTGTTGGGGCATCTTGTCGATACCCCCCCTTTTTTTTTACGTGTGTGTGTATATATATGTATATAGTCTAAAAGTCACTAAAGGGGAAATATCACTAAATCTAAGCTGAATGGCAACAGCAAGTCATAAACGAACCAACGCGGCTGTTCGTATTGTTTTGGGCTAGCCTAGAGATGTTTTTTCCTATCTGACCTAATCGTTGGTGCTGAGTGTAATTAGGTGGTGTTTCTAAGGTGACAAATGGGGTAGGAAGTTGTCCGTACTTAAGTATAGTTAAGGGTAATGTCTATAGCTTGTAAATTGGTAATGTAAGAGAGAGTTAGGTAGGCCGTTTGTGGGACACAGGAATCTAATGGTAGGCTCCCAAAGGAATATCTAATTTAACGCACCGGTAAGTGCTTTTGATTGTTTGCTAGAACCTAAGTAACCTAACTGGGGTGTCTACCCCACGCTATCACATTTGGCGACGAGGATGGGATTTAATTAAGCTCATGGGATTCAATTAAGCTCATGGGATTCAATTAAGCTCATGGGATTCGATTAAGCTCATTGGATTTAATTTAGCTTATTGGATTGAATTTGGCTCATTTGATTAAATTTTGTTCATTGGGTTAAATTTGGCTCATTGGTTTAATTTGGCTTATTGGGTTCAAGTGGTTGTTTGGAAAATTGGATGTAGCCTAGTGGGTCGTCCTATTTGGTTTGTTTGTGTGGGGAAGCTACCGTACTATAGCGTAGGTCCCGCCGGCCTAACTCTAAAACTAATTCCTACTCAGCCCTAACTCTAATACAATTCACTATTCAGCCCTAACTGGGGAGTAACTATATCAAATTTAAACCAAATCTAACCTACTTCACGTGATTTGGCCTAATTCGGTTTTGCTCTAGCATGTCGGTGATTGGCCATATAAGCCCCTACGAAGACTCTGGGGAGGCCTTCGAAGCTTATGCCACTAGGGTGAGGTTGTTTTCCGAGGCAAATTCCATTCCGGATGCTAAGAAAGTACTTACCTTTTTAACTATAATAGGCCCTAAAACGTTTGGTTTAGTTATGGACCTAGTTTCTCCTAAAGCACCGGAAACCTGCACCTATAATGAGTTGGTACAGGCCCTAACCGATCACTACAAACCCCGAGTAGTTCTCATCTATGAACGTTTCAAATTTTATTCAAGGCATCAGACGGGAGATGAAAGCATTGCAGAGTTTGTTGCAGGAATAAAAAGCCATAGCCGTACGTGTAAATTTGGGGACAAATTAGACGAAATGCTGAGAGATAGGTTTGTAATGGGTCTCAAAGAGGAGTCTACCCAGAGAGCCCTATTAGCCATACAGGACCTAACTTTTAGTCAGGCTGTAGAAATAGCTACGGCTAGAGAAGCAGCTGCTAAAGATGTTAGAGCTTTTGGAAATCACAGTAGTAAAGCCCAACACGTAAATAGCTTTAAATCTTCTAGGCCTGGCAGACCTAATGAGCCTACTAGACAGGCAAATAAAAGATATGAGGCGAATACGACTAAGCCTACTAATTCTACTAAGCCTTCCAAGCCATGTACGGGGTGTGGAAAACACCATTGGAAGAAGGACTGCCCTTTTAAAGAAGCAGTTTGCCGAAACTGTAGTAAAATAGACCACATAGCTAAAGTGTGTTTTTCAAAGAAAACGAAGGGTGAAAATTCTAATTTTAACATTTCTAGTGTAAATCCTCAAAGGGGAAATGCTTCGAACCTTGGAGTGGAGTACCTATTTTATGAGCAGCAAAGTGGGAAAAATACAGGCCCATATATTGTAGAGGTAGGCCTAAATGGAATTACAGTTCCTCTAGAACTAGATACAGGTGCTGCCGGAACTGTCATGTCCAAAACAGTTTTTGATAAAATTTTCAAAAACACACCTAAACTACATGCATCTAAAACTATTTTAAAGAAATATAGTGCAGTAGCTTAGACCCTGATTTTTGAAGTAAGTGGACATTCTGGACAAAAGCACCAAACTTGGCGCAAATGTTGTTCAGGACCTTAGCTACCAATTTTTCCCCGGAACCAAGACGCACAACCCTATCTTGGCTGCCATTTTGGAAATCCAAGATGGCTGCCAGCTAGAAATCAACAAACTATTGTGAGGAGTAATTGTAAATAAATAGTCCCTAAACCTACATATTTCGATGCCAGGATTGCTATAAAATAATCAGAATTACCCTTAAATGTTTATTTAATGTAAAATATTTAATAATATAACTATATAATATGTGCTTTTCTGTTTTGCAGGTGATTTGTGAACATGGATTGGAGCAAATGCATGGTTTGTCAAGAGAGCAAAGGTGAGACTCTTAAATGTCCACTCAATGCTGTGAGTGGTAAAAAAACTGAAGCATATGCAACATTTATGGAGAATGTCAACACATTCAAGAATCTTGGAAGACTACCAGTTCCTCTTCTTTTCAATGAAGAGGTGACTGTTGAAGATCTGGTTCAGAATAAAACTGTGTGGCACAAGTCATGCCATGTTAAATTTAGTAAAGAAAAGCTTGAAAGGGCTACAAAAAAGAGAGAAAGGGCGGATGAAGGTGAAACCAGTTCATCTACGGGGAAGCGGGTTCAGCGGCATCCTATGGACAAAGCAACTTGTGTGTTTTGTCAACAAACACATGGGCATCTTCACGAATTCAGTATATTTGGCGCTGACGTCAATTTACGAATGATGGCTACAGAACTCAGTGACACAGAACTAATGTCTAGAATAGGAGGTGGTGATCTCATGGCCATTGAAGCCAAGTATCATCTGCAATGCTTGACATTTTATCGGAACCGTTACCGCTCACTTTTGAGACAAAAACAGAGCAAGGAAGAAGGCTATGAAGAAAACTTGATGAAAGCAAAGGCAATAGTTGAGGTCGTTAATCATGTAGAAAATTGCGTGGAAGAAGGAATCTTTCAAATGAAGTTTTCTGTGCTATTTGATCTGTATCAAAAAAGACTTCGGGACTTAAGTATTAATAAGGAAATGAACAGAGGACGATTCAGAGAGAAGATTCTGGAGTATTTCCCATATGCCCAGGAAGTGAGTGATGGCAAGAACAAAATCTTAGTTTTTCAGCATGGAATTCAGGAAATGCTCAGAGACAAATAGACAGAATTTTGAAGGAGATACTAAGATTCTTGCAAAAGCTGCTAGAATCATACGCAAGGAAATCGTCAACTTTACTGGATTCAAGTTTGCAGGTGCTTTTCCATCTGGTTGTCAACAGGAATCGGTACCTACAACCTTGAAAACCCTTATATCTATGATCACAAATGATGCTGACGTGAAGGACCAAACACCAGAAGACTCCCCTGCAACTCTCACTGTCTCGCAACTTATCCTTTTTAATTTTAGGAACAAGCATACATCATCATCTAAGGTTCACCATTCTTTGGAAAGAGAACCACCATTGCCTCTGTATCTTGGTCTGAAAATTCATACTGAAATTCGGTCAAAATCATTAATTACACAACTATATGAATTGGGTCTCAGTGTGAGTTATGACCGAATTCTTCAAGTCGAAAGCCAACTTGCAACAGCAGTGTGCCAGAACTTCAAGACCAAAGGAGTGGTTGTACCAGCTCAGTTTCGTCATGGACCATTTATTGTTGGGGCACTTGACAATCTGGATTACAACCCATCTAGTACAACTGCCGTTGGATCATTTCATGGTACAGGGATTAGTCTGTTTCAGTTCCCAACTGTCTCAAACTGTGGAACAAACAAGGTGATCTTGTGCTACCTTCTCTAGGTTCAAAGGACTTGGAGTTACTCATGTCCTACTCAATTGTACCAGCTGTTGCAATGGACAAAACCAAGGTAGAAGTCCTGAAGTTGTCTAATGTGTCTGACCCTATTGAGGGACACTACCATGAAGCATGTTTCCAGGAAAAGGAGTGGATGAAAGAAGCGTTCAGGATCTTGGAGAAAGACACGATAGGGAAGGGTGATGTTATATCATGGTCAGCATACCACGCTACAAGGCAAGAACAAGATGAAGAACAAGATGAAGATCAAATGAAAACCCTTTCCTACCTCCTTCCCTTATTCCATGAAAAGGCCGCTACTCCAGCGATGATCAAGCATGGAATGAATGTTGTTCGGTCTGCTACTGAATTCCTTAACCCCGGGCAAATACCAGTTGTTGCATTCGATGCACCCCTATATGCCCTTGGTAAATTCATTCAGTGGAAGTGGCCAGACACCCACGGAGAAGACAAGGTCATCGTCATGTTTGGAGGTCTACATACAGAGATGGACATGTGGAGAACGTATGGAGATTATCTAGAGGGATCTGGGTGGACAAATGCCTTGACACAAGCAGGCATTGCTTCGGCAGGAACTGTTGACTCATTTCTTAAAGCCTCTCATCTTACAAGAACCAGACATGCTCACCAGGTAACAGCTTTGACATTGGCAAAGCTGCAGCATGAAGCCTTTATGGAAACTGTTGGTCCCTATGATGACAAGACAAAGGAAGAGTGGAAGAAGAAGATGGTTCAGGTCAGTCCAACATTCCAATACTGGGAGACAATTCTTCAGATGGAGATAGACGGCCTCATATTCATACGATCACATCGTGCAGGAGACTTTCCATTGTATGTAGAAAGCTTGAAGAAAGTAGTTCCCTGGTTCTTTGCTCTTGACCACCAGAATTACGCACGTTGGCTTCCACTCCACATCCGGGACATGAAGAATCTCCCTCAGCCAGTTATGAATGAGTTTTCACGAAATGGACACTGGGTAGTACACAAGACCAAGAAGAGATTCTCAGCCATGCCTTTAGACCAAGCGCATGAACAAAACAATGAGAAAGTCAAAGGTTCAGGAGGCGCGGTGGGTCTGACTGAGAATCCAGTGGCATTCAAGAAGTGGATGGTAGCAGGGCCAGAACAAGCCAGATTGATTACTGAATATGAAGACGAAAACCTTCCAGAAACTGAAGACAACAACTTCCACCACGAAGAAGGACTATCTACACAGAGAAGATTCAAGGATCATGTTTCTAATCTCGTTGAAGTCTTCCGTGATATGGGAAATCCATTTTGTGATAATGGGAATGAGTTACTGGCCTTAGACACAAGGAATGTCATGGATGAATCTGTGGTCCATACAGTGAGAACTATAAAGGATTTGGGTAAGGAGCAATATAGCCGATACTACAAAGAAGTTGTCACAGATTGTACAAGGTCAGTTCATACACCGATCAAGAAGAACTCGCTTGCCCTCTTCAGATGTCCTCGGCCGAAATCTCAGGTACGGAATGTTGGGGGAATCCAACTACTGAAGAACGATGTTGCTCTATTCTCTCATCTGTATATTGTTATGCAACATCGGCATAGTGACATGGATGCATTCTTCCAACACGAGAATCACCCCTTTCCTTCTTCCCTATCTGATGGTGGGAAATTGCGGTTTGGGAAAAAGTCTGACATACTGAAAATCATTACATTTGAAAACAAGGACAACCCTCCAGATCCTTTTGATGTGAAACTTCTTGATGGAGCTGCCATCGTCCATTTGCTGTCTACTGCAGGTGTTACCAACTTTGAAGAGTATGCAGATCGTGTATTCGTCCCTTATCTTATCAAACAGTTAGAAACTTGCCAGCGAATTGACATCGTCTGGGATACCTACACTGCAAGCACCTTAAAAGAGACTACCAGAGAAAAACGGGGAAAAGGAATCAGAAGAAAGGTTGAAGGAAAAACCAAATTACCCCTAAATTGGCATGACTTCCTTCGAGACTCTAGAAACAAGCAAGAACTGTTCGCTTTCCTATCAGACAAGGTTGCTGCAATGGAAGTTCCTAACAACAAAGAAGTTGTTATTACATCAGGACCTGAAGTCGTCATCAATGGGGCCGACCGCACAATGCCAAGATGCGACCATGAGGAGGCAGACACTAGACTGTTCATTCATCTTCAAGATGCAATAAAGGAAGGGCACATTAACTGCATGATCAGAACTGTAGACACGGATGTTATTGTCATTCTAATAGGAAAATTCCATCACTTGACGTCCATAAGATCTGAAGTAAATATTTGGGTTGGTTTTGGCACTGGGAAAAACTTCACTTACCATCATATTAACACAATCTGTGCCTCTTTGGGTGAAGAGAGATGCACATCCCTACCACTGTTTCACTGCTTCACGGGATGTGATACAACATCATCCTTTTACGGAAGGGGCAAGAATACGGCATGGGCAGCATGGCACCATTACCCTGAGGTAACACAAGCATTCACATTCATGGCACGAAATCCATTTGCAGATGTTGACGCCGAAACTCCCCACTTCAAGCTTCTTGAACGGTACACAGTTGTCCTCTATGACAACACCAGTGACATTGAACGTGTAGATGAGGCAAGAAAGGTCATGTTCTGTCAGAAGGGAAAAGCTATGGAGACTATCCCACCAACTCAGGATGCTCTTCTCCAACACACCAGGAGGGTCACATACCAGGGAGGAATATGGTCGACCTGTGAGAGAAGTGAACAGAATCTTCCAACTCCTGAAGGATGGGGATGGACCTTTAGCGAAGAGTCCCAGTCATGGACACCAGTTTGGACCACAAGACCAGTAGCATCTAAAGCTTGCAGCGAATTGGTCAAATGCGGCTGCAAGAGCAAGAGTGGATGTGGCACCAGGTGTGCTTGCAAGAAGGCCAGGTGGAAGTGTACAGAACTGTGTAGCTGCAACTGTGCAGTTTAACATATAGCGTCGAGCGGGGTGAGTTGGGACAGTAGGCATTGCAATGCTAAATGCCAAGATATTTCCATTTTATGGTGCCCATTTAATAGCCCTGCCCTTACTCTACAAATGTTGTTAATACAAGTTTTCTATAGAACCACGAATAATGCATGAAAATTGTGCAAATATGAAAGGGTAGCATTTTGACCTTTGTAGAATTTCATTTTTTAAAATGCACATATTTTGCCAATTTTCCTCTCCCACATTCAGTTATAGAGCTAAAGGTCTACTTTTTGGTGGGTGAAATCTTCAATTGTTATAGTTTCGTCGATTTTTCTTAAACATGGTTTTCTTGAACATGGTTTTTGTGTTAAAATATTCACGATTTTCACTGTATATGTTGTACGAAGTGTGATTTCTGCAGTAAACATACTTCTGATCAGCTTAAAAGTTGTTTTATTGATCTGATCTGCCAAAAAACATATAGTTTGATGCCAAACATGCCAAGGGAATTCTCTATTGAAACTTATATCAGAAATTCCATTTTGTCTATGGCGGCCATCTTGAAATCCAATATGGCAGCCAAGTAATGGTCTCTGAAGGTGGTTCCGGGGATATTTTTAATTGTTGGTCCAAAATATACAAGTATGGAAAGTTTGGTGCTTTTGTCCGGATTGTCCACTTCAACTTGTTTAGCTGCCCTACTAATATGGGGACATACAAATACCTGTTTGTGGAGAAGCATCCGTCACAGTTACACTCAACCAGAAAACTTTGTCTCATCCCTTAACCCTTTTAGTGGTGAATGAGCAAAGGCCTACTCTACTAGGCCGTGATTGGATTGACGCTTTGAAAATGCCAATTGACAAAATCTTGCCAAAGAGTCAGGCAGATGTGCATACACTCTCATATCCGTCTGACATAGACTCATTGTTAAGGGAGTTTTCTTCTGTTTTGGGGCCTGAAGTAGGCAACCTAAAAGGCCATCAGGTCTGCATAGAAGTAGATCCTAATGTAACTCCGAAATTTTGTAAGGCTCGTTCAATTGCGCATGCACTGCGGGAGAAGGTAGATTTAGAAATTGACAGACTGCTAAAAGATAAAATTATTGAACCAGTCACACACGCTAAGTGGGCTGCCCCAGTAGTTCCTGTACTAAAACCGGACAAGTCCGTGCGGTTATGTGGGGATTACCGTTTAACAGCAAATAGAGCCGTCCTTCTAGATTGCTATCCTATACCCAAGCCTGATGAATTATTTAGCTCTCTTGCTGGGGGTAAATATTTCACAAAACTCGATATGTCCCAAGCCTATGCTCAACTAAGTTTAGATGAAAACTCTAAAGAATTAACTATCATAAATACGCACCGAGGCCTATATAACTACAATAGGCTATGCTATGGAATAGCATCGGCTCCAGGTATTTTTCAGAGGACAATGGACCAAGTTCTAGGTCACATTCCAGGGGTACTTTGCTTTCTAGATGATGTCCTCATTTCAGGTTCGACTAAAAAAGAACACCTAACTAGATTAACCACGGTTCTAAAAAGACTCCGGGATGCTGGACTTAAGCTAAAGAGAGAAAAGTGTTCATGGGTCACTAACGAGGTTTCATATTTAGGGTTCCGCATAGATGCCTCAGGCATTCATCCAACGGTGGATAAACTAGAAGCAATAAAAAATGCACCACCTCCACAAAACATCACACTTTCCTTGAACCCCTAATAAGCTATTACGATCTGGGGAACAGTGGAGATGGGAGAAAACTCAAAAGGAAGCATTTGAGGCTTCCAAGGACGTACTACTAAAGTCCACTCTCCTAGTGCATTATGATCCTAAACTTCCTCTCCAGGCGCGGATCCATGGGGGGGGGTCGAGGGGGCCGGACCCCCCCCCCCCTGCTCACGGTGACCAACGATTTTTCGATTGCGTTTGTTTGCTCGTATATATGAAAAATAAGACCTGAAGACTTAAAATGGCTTAAGGTACATGTATCCCGGTTGCCACAAAATTAATTTCCTTAAAAAGAATAAGGAAAAAAAAGTTTATGTCCGATCCTGAGACATTTCAGACCTGGCCTGGGTGTGTGAACAAGCAGGATTTTGATAACGGGAATATACTTCAAATCCATCTGAAGCTATCTTCAAATATGAAAATTTCCTAGGCCGAGGACATATCAGTAACGAGCCCCACCAAGACTGGACCCCCCCCTCTGCTTAAATTCCTGGATCCGCCCCTGCTCTCGTAGTTTCAGCAGACAGCAGTTCTTATGGAATTGGGGCAGTGTTATCTCACCCCATTGTTGGTGTAGATAGGCCTATCTGTTTTGCTTCTAGAACACTAACTGAGACTGAAAGACGATATGCACAAGTGGAACGTGAAGCATTAGCCTTAGTATTTGCAGTAAAAAACTTCATTTCTATCTATGGGGTTATGAATTTAAACTAATTACTGACCATAAGCCTCTTTTAGGTTTATTTTCACCTAATAAAAATATTCCAGTTATGGCCTCAGGTAGGATTCAACGATGGGCACTGATTCTACAAGCCTATAAATTTGACTTAGTACATCGGTCAGGTAAACTTCTAGGTACGGCTGATGCGCTAAGTAGGTTGCCCTTAGAAAATCCAAATGATTGTGTACCTATACCTACAGAATGGGTTCACTTGGTGGAGTTTTTGGAATCCACTCCAGTATCTGCGGTACAAATAGAGCAGTGGACAAAATCAGACCCTATTCTGTCTAGGGTCATCCATTTCTGCTCAGTTGGTTGGCCTACTAAGGTTGAGAGTGAATTACAGCCTTTTTATCAACGTCAGTCTGGCCTCTCCATTCAAAATGGCTGTCTCTTATGGGGCCACAAAGTGATTATTCCAAATGAAGGCAGGTCGAATTTAGTGAAGGAACTTCACGCTGAACACATGGGCGCAACAAAAACGAAAGAGCTGGCGAGAGCTTATTTCTGGTGGCCTGGTTTAGATGGAGAACTCGAATCATTGGTTCGTTCCTGTCAAAGCTGCCTAGAGAACAGAGATCTCCCAAGGAAAAGTCCACTTCATCCTTGGGAATGGCCTACTATACCGTGGCATAGGATCCATGTTGACTATGCAGGTCCTATAAATAATACTTATTTCCTAGTCATTGTGGACGCCTACTCTAAGTGGGTGGAAATTTTTCCAACCACTTCCACGACTTCGGGTGTTACTATTCGCTTACTCCGTTCGGTTTTCGCTCGATGGGGTTTACCCGTAGTCCTGGTTTCCGACAATGGTAGTTATTTTACCAGTGAGGAATTTCGCTCCTTAGTCCACCTAAATGGCATTAGACATGTCCGGTCTAGTGTTTTCCACCCGTCTACTAACAGTCTCGCGGAAAACATGGTCCGTACTTTCAAGTCGGCCTTGCGTCATTCTCGTGGGGAGGAAATGCAAGTAGTGTTGGATAAATTTTTGTTTAAATATCGATTAACACCTCACACCACGACGGGGGTGTCTCCCTCTAAACTTATGATTGGCCGGGGAATTCGTTCAGTTTTCGATTTGTTACGTCCAAACGAAACGTTACAACAACGAGTTTTACGCCATCAGGAAAAACAGAAGCTGTACCATGACACTAAAAGAGGGACAGTTATAGAGGCGCAACCTAATGCTCCAGTTATGATTCGCAACTATGGGGCTGGACCAAAATGGGTTCCTGCAACTGTCGAGGAGAGAACGGGCCCTGTTTCCTTCAAGTGCCAACTAGAAGATGGTCGTTCTATTAAACGCCATCAGGACCAGATATGGGAACGTGAATTGCAGAAGGACCAGAGTCTTCCGGAAGAGAGAACTGATCCTCCGGAAAATGGTTCAATTCGCCCGCCTATGCAGGTTGCACCTATTCCTACTACATCAACCCCACTCCGCAGGTCGTCTAGGGTCCCTCATCCCCCTGACAGACTAAACTTGTAGGGGAGGAGTGAGGTGACGTGTGTGTATATATATGTATATAGTCTAAAAGTCACAAAAGGGGAAATATCACTAAATCTAAGCTGAATGGCAACAGCAAGTCATAAACGAACCAACGCGGCTGTTCGTATTGTTTTGGGCTAGCCTAGAGATGTTTTTTCCTATCTGACCTAATCGTTGGTGCTGAGTGTAATTAGGTGGTGTTTCTAAGGTGACAAATGGGGTAGGAAGTTGTCCGTAATTAAGTATAGTTAGGGGTAATGTCTATAGATTATAAATTGGTAATGTAAGAGAGAGTTAGGTAGGCCGTTTGTGGGACACAGCAATCTAATGGTAGGCTCCCAAAGGAATATCTAATTTAACGCACCGGTAAGTGCTTTTGATTGTTTGCTAGAACCTAAGTAACCTAACTGGGGTGTCTACCCCACGCTGTCACAGTTACCTTGTTGCATAATGTTTTGAGAGTTTTCATAGACCTCAGATAATTCAGATTTTGTTGATGTTGAGCCTATTAGATTGTTTACATAAAAATGTTCTTTAAGGAAGTTTAGTGTTAAAGAGTTATTAAACTGGTTCAAATGATGTCTAATTGTCAATGCTAGTAGGCTAGGTGAGCAATGGCTCCAAACAACACAACATTGAATTTAAAGGTTGTGAACCCTTTATTCAGATCAAATGGATCCCTGAACCATAAGAACCTAAGTTGATTCTTGTCATATTCATTTTTAAGATTTATTCTCAAAAATACCTTTGAAATATCACTTTGTAAGGCATATTTATCTAACCTGAACCTGAGTAAGATCTTCACAAGGTCAGAAATGAGATTAGGACCCTCAATCAGACAATCATTCAAACTGTGTTTATCACTGTCTTTGAGGCTACAGTTATATACTACTCTGAGTTTTGTTGTTGGGGCATCTTGTCGATACCCCCCCCCCCTTTTTTTAAAAGGGTTAGTTGTTACTTCTTCAATGAAGCCTTTCTGTAGCTGTTCTTTGAAGACATCACTGTACATTTGAATGCTATTATCCTGTTTGAGTTTTTTCATTACTTTATATAAATGTCCTTTAGCTACTTTGAGATTATCTCTTAAAGTTGGACAATTTATTTTCCAAGGTAACTCAACAAAATAACTATTGTCTTTGCACTGAATGGTGTCTTCAAATCTTTCTACCATTAACTGATCTTCTGAAGTTTGATTTGTGTCATGTAACATGTATACCCACAGATTCTAGCAACCATAAACTTTGAATTGCCTCGTCTAGAGTTTCATTTGATAGTGATGAATTAATGTTCTCAGCTGTTATAATATTATTCAAAGTGTTGCTATTCTTACAGGTGTTATGTCGGACTGAGTTGAGGTACATAGTATTTGTTAGTCATGAACTATTCTGGTTTAGGTCTAAGTTGTATCTGGATAGGTCACCCAAGGGGGCTATCCCTGATGGTGTCTGATAAGTTATACCATTACCTACTGTATCTTCACTATGCCCCTATGAATAAGGTGAATATAATCTGCCTCCATTAACATTTCAATGTTAGCCACTGTGTTGTTTGTGATATGTCTATCAGCTATATTGTACTGTTTCCTCAAGTAATTAATGGTTTGTTCTAGTTTGGGTACAACCATTTTGTTTTGTCCTACCTTTGGAATAATGACTGCTTTAATTTTTTCTAATTAATTTTCTACATGTAATTCCAGGTCAATTGTTTTATAGCTATTTTTGTTTGAGTTATCCTTAACAAAGGATGTGATATTGAGTTCTTGTTCATTCGGGTTTGGTGTCAAACCCAATTTATTGACTAAATTTTGTGAAACAAATGTTTGTCTTATAGACAAGAGTCTATAAGACATCTCACTGGAGTGGTGCTACCCTCATCATTCACAAAGCCCAAAGTAATAGTTGGTAAAAGAACCTCAGTGTTTTTTGTTACATTGTTTGAACAAACAGAATGTCCCGTGAAAGTGGCATTTTCTTGATTATCTTTGTTTGGAGGACGTATCTTTTGAGTATTGTTGTTTGGACACTTCAATGAATCGCACATTAATGCGACATGTCTTGAATTTTACAAAACTTACAATTGAATCTTAACCTAGATTTACAGTCTTACTTATAATGTCCCTGGCCAGTACACCTTTTACATAGGTTCAACTGTTCATATCTTCTAGATCTTGAGTCAAAGTTTGAATATTTGCCACACCCAATAGTACTGTGTTCATCACTTGCACAAAATTTACAATGCGGTGTGTAAGTTGAGGTAGCAGTTACATTAAAGTCCTGTAATGTAGGTGTTCGTGTGTTATAGTTGGTCACATTTGAGTCTACAGTGTCAAGTTTTGTCTGTTTGGCTGTAGCTAGTTGGTCTCTGCAGACAGTCTTTGGTTTATCCATAGTCTGGGTTTTATTTGGCGTCGAACTATTTCTCAAGTTGAAATTAGTTAAGATAGTTGGGAAGTGTTTTCTAATGCCTTCAAGATTAGAATAATTTTCTCCTGTCTTTTGAACTAAAAGATCTTTAACCCTCAAAGGGAGGCACCTAAGAACTGCGGCGTGTATGATCCAAGATGAAGCCTTAATATCTATCTCATGGCTAACCAGTTGTCCCATAATAGCTTCTAATGTTGAGTAAAATCTTTCCAGATCACTATGGTTATCTTTTACAGGCGAAAAATCAATAATTTTTGAGCTAATTTAAATATAATCTCATCTTTATTAATGTAATTACGTTTCAAGAGATCAATAGCTACTTCATATGAACCACCCACAGCTGGTATGGAAAACTGATGTGTGGGTAGTTGGGAGGTAACGAAACTGGTTCACTGAGTAGGTAGGTAGTTAATCTAACAATTATTAAATTCCTTTTATGTCAATAACTGGGTGGATGAAACCAATTGGTTGCTCACCAGAGTTATTCTCCACACTAGTATTTATATACTGTGTGACAAGAGCGTGCTCGGTAATAGATATACATTACCGATCAACCAACCAAAAAAAGACCAAGGAGACGCTGGTGGAAAAAGCCCCGCGAAAAGGAGAACAAGGGAGAATGAAAACGAGGAACGGGGCGACAAGACGGAACAAGAGAAGGTAGAGGAACAAACAACGGAAAAAAGATCCCCACCAGCAAGTACGCTCTCAACAATTAAACAAAAGGGGAAAGGGACTCTCTAATAACTAGCAGTAAGTGACTAATTGTGTTTTTAACCCAGTTAGAAGTAAACGCAGTAAATTAAGCTGGGTCAGACAAATTAGGCCTACATTGTGGCCTAAGACCTAGCATCAACTCATAGCTTAGCAAAGGTGAAGGTAGATTGCCCTAACCTAATTTGGTGAGGAATCCTACTGTGGACCTCAATTTATCTGCCCGCTCTGGACCATTTCCGGAATCTCTAGGCTGACTCCTACAAGGCTAGACTTAATCTACTCTATAGTTAGACTGGAGATATAAGGGGTGGGTTAATTGTGGACCAATTCATACAGAGCATTTTTCACATTGGTGGTCCGTGTGTGGGGAATTTACAAACCTTAACCTTACTTAACAAAAATTGCAGAATTAGGCTAAATGGTCTAGCCTAAGCCTAACCTAATTAAGTCTACAACCTAGGGCCTAACTAGGAAACATTTACATTTAAGGAGTCTCATTCTCTTATAAGCTTAGACCTGAGTGACACATAAGTACTTGGGGGGGGATTAAACCAAATTTAAAACTTGACTGTTTTGTCTGATTACTCAATTTATTTGATCTCTCTTCTCTGGTAATTTCTTCTTGTCCTATATTTCATTACGATCCCCAGTTAAATAATTTTGACTTAAACATGGACAGTGAGGAATTGAAACAATTAAAAAAGAAAAAGAGGGGAAAGTTGGGTGCTGTTACAAAGGCCATGAACACTTTTAACAAAATTACACAACCAGGCAAGGAAGATTTAGAGTCAGTAATTATTAAATTGGATAACTTAAAAAAGGATATAATAGCCATTGATGAGAGTATTTCAAAGTTAATTGAACCTGAAATGGCTGATGAACAACTTATAGACTTTTACTCTGATAATGAGCAGCAGGTAGCCTTAATTGTACAACACATAAGGAGATTACAGTCTCGTTTGACCAGTGGCGGCTCGTCGGTAGGCACTGCGGAACTGCAGCACCCCTAAATTTTTTATTTACAATTGAAATAATCAAGAACAATATAAGGATGAGCTCACTGAATAACTTTTTCAATAACTTTTGAAACTTTTATTCATTGCTCAATGCTCATCCTTTTATTTCAGTAATTATTTCAATCCATTCTTACAGACAGCACCCCTAGAATTTTTAGTCACAAGCCGCCACTGCGTTTGACTGACTTAACACCAA
Source organism: Bathynomus jamesi (assembly GCA_023014485.1). Taxonomy (NCBI): domain Eukaryota; kingdom Metazoa; phylum Arthropoda; class Malacostraca; order Isopoda; family Cirolanidae; genus Bathynomus; species Bathynomus jamesi. The sequence goes on from JAJOZX010005972.1 coordinate 293,572, forward strand.
ATAAACCTATTTCTGATTTTAATCAAAGTAGAGCTAACTTTCAACCAAATTTAAGTGGCATGCCAAATCCTGAGTCACAAGAATTTAGGGCTAAGTTACCCACTTTGCTAGTACCAACATTTGAAGGGGACACGGGACAATTCCCATCTTTCATTGAAAGATTTGAGAGTTTAATAGGTAAGAAACCTTATATTTCAACTGTTGATAAGTTTAGCTACTTAACTAGTTTCCTTAAAGGCCCAGCCTATAACATGATAGCCTATTTACCAGCTGTAGGGAATTCATATGAAGTAGCTATTGATCTCTTAAAACGTAATTACATTAATAAAGATTAGATTGTATTTGAATTATCTCAACAAATTATTGATTTTGCACCCATAAAAGATAACCATAGTGATATGGAAAATTTTTATTCAAAATTAGAAGCTATTATAGGACAACTGGTTAGCAATGAGATAGATGTTAAAGCTTCATCTTGGATTATACAAGGCATAGTTCTTAGGTGCCTTCCTTTGAGGGTTAAAGATGTTTTAGTTCTAAAGACGGGAGAAAATTATCCTAATCTTGAAAATATCAGAAAACACTTTCCAACTATCCTAACTAATTACAAATTGAGAAATATTGCAACACAAAATAAGACCCAGACTATGGATAAACCAAAGACTGTCCCCAGAGACCAACTAGCTACAGCCAAACAGACAAAACTTGATATTGTAGAATCAAATGTGACCAACTGTAATACACGAACACCTACATTACAGAACTTTAATGTAACTGCTGCCTCAGCTTACACACCACATTGCAAATTTTGTGCAAGTGATGAACACAGTAGTACTGGGTGTGACAAATATTCAGACTTTAACTCAAGAGCTAAAAGATGTGAACAGTTGAACCTATGTAAAAAGTGTACTGGCCAGGGACATTATAAGAAAGACTGTAAATCTAGGTTAAGATTCAATTGTAAGTTTTGTAAAAGTTTACGACATGTCTCATCAATGTGTGATTCACCAAAGTGTCCAAACAACAGTACTCAAACTCAAAAGATACCTCCTCCAAACAAAGGTAATCAAGAAAATGCCACTTTCATGGGACATTCTGTTTGTTCAAACAACGTAACAAGAAACACTGAGATTCTTTTACCAACTATTACTTTGGACTTAGTGAATGGTGAGGGTAGCACCACTCCAGTGAGATGTCTTATAGACTGTTGTTCTCAACAAACATTTGTTTCGCAAAATGTAGTTAATAAATTGGGTTTGACACCAAACCTGAATGAACAAGAACTCAATATCACATCCTTTGTTAAGGATAACTCGAACAAAAATAGCTATAAGACAATTGACCTGGAACTACATTTAGAAAATAAATTAGAAAAAATTGAAGCAGTCATTATTTCAAAAGTAGGACAAAACAAACTGGTTATACCCAAACTAGAACAAACCATAAATCATTTGGGAAAACAGTATAATATAGCTGATAGACATATCACAAACAACACAGTAGCTAACATTGAAATGTTAATGGGGGCAGATTATATTAATCTTATTCATAAGGGCATAGTGAAGATAGGTGATGGTATAGCTTATCAGACTCCATCAGGGATAGCCCCTTTGGGTGACCTATCCAAATACAACCTAGACCTAAACCAAAATAGTTCATAACTAACAAATACTATGTGCCTCAACTCAGTCTTACATAACACCTGTAAGAATAGCAACACTTTGAATAATATTATATCAACTGAGAACATTAATTCATCACTATCAAATGAAACTCTGGATGAGGCAATTCAAACTTTATGGTTGCTAGAATCTGTGGGTATACATGACACAAATCAAACTTCAGAAGATCAGTTAATGGTAGAAAGATTTGAAGACACCATTCAGTGCAAAGACAATAGTTATTTTGTTGAGTTACCTTGGAAAATAAATTGTCCAACTTTAAGAGACAATCTCAAAGTAGCTAAAGGACATTTATATAAAGTAATGAAAAAACTCAAACAAGATAATATAATTCAAATGTATAATGATGTCTTCAAAGAACAGCTACAGAAAGGCTTCATTGAAGAAGTAACAAATAACCCTTTTAAAAAAGATGGTTGTCATTATTTAACCCACAGGGGGGTTTATCGACAAGATGCCCCAACAACAAAAACTCAGAGTAGTATATAACTGTAGCCTCAAAGACAGTGATAAACACAGTTTGAATGATTGCCTGATTGAGGGTCCTAATCTCATTTCTGACCTTGTGAAGATCTTACTGAGGTTCAGGTTAGATAAATATGCCGTACAAAGTGACATTTCAAAGGCATTTTTGAGAATAAATCTAAAAAATGAATACGACAAGAACCAACTTAGGTTCTTATGGTTCAGGGATCCATCTGATTTGAATAAAGGGTTCATAACCTATAGATTTAATGTTGTGTTGTTTGGAGCCAATTGCTCACCTAGCCTATTAGCATTGACAATTAGACATCATTTGAACCAGTTTAATAACTCTTTAACATTGAACTTCCTCAAGGAACATTTTTACGTAGACAATCTAATAGGCTCAACAACAACAAAATCTGAATTATCTGAAGTCTATGAACACTCTCAAAACATTATGCAACAAGGTAACTTTGAACTTAGAGAGTGGATTTCAAATGATGAGGATTTAAACAAAAAGATTTTAAAGGATAATAATGGTCTTACTGAGCCATCAGACAAAGTTAAATCTTTAGGTATGAACTGGTATTTGGATGCAACTTCTAACAGTCATGATTCAATCTGTACTAAAGGTTTTAAACTTGATGAGGAAGCAAACACTAAAAGACAAATATTATCAGAGGCTTCAAAAATTTTTGACCCCATGGGTCTATTCCTGCCTTCAGCAATAAAATCAAAGATTCTCCTCCAAGAAGTTTGGAGGACAAATGTTGGGTGGGATGATCCAATAACAAATGGAGATCAAAAATCTTGGAAGAAGTTAGCTGCTGATTTAACAAAAGTGCAGAACATTAAAATTCAAAGGTGCTGTGGGTTTATGGATAAGCTCCAGAGACTTCATGTGTTTGCTGATGTAAGCACACAGGCTTATGGGTGCTGTGCATACCTTGTAAGTCCTACAGAAAGTCATCTAATTTATGCAAAAGGGAAAGTTGCACCTCTCAAACCTACCCGAACCATACCTCAACTGGAACTATTGGCTGCTGCATTAGCCATTAAAACCATTTCATTGCTTAAGGATGCTTACCATGATGTGAACATAACTGATATCCACATCTGGCTTGACAGTCAGATTTGTCTTGCCTGGATACGGAATAATAGCATTAATAGTAAGAATATCTTTGGAAGAAATAGGCTAAAAGAAATAGCTGAAGCTAATGAAAGCCTACAAGTAAACTTTCACTATGTTCCAACTAAACAAAATCCAGCATACTTTCTGACCAGAGGTTTATCCTACAAGTTGTTGAAGTCAAACAAAACTTGGTCATGGGACCTAAGTGGCTCTGTAATACAGACCAATGGCCTGTGGAACAAGTTAACTTGACATTAAATTTAATCTTTTCAAATGAAAAGGTTGAACCAATCACTAATTATGAACATTATTCTCATTTCAGCAAACTTGTCAGGGTCACAGCCTACTGTTTGAGGTTTGCTCACAACTGTTTAACTACGATAAACAAACAGCTAAATAAAAACAATCATAATTATACAGAAGTTGCAACCAAGTACTGGATAGGGCATGCACAACAAAAGGAGTACAATAAAGAGTTAGAATTCTTGACTAATGGGAAACAAACAAAAGAACTTGTACCATCAGTAGTTGTGGATCTAAATTTTGTTCAGAGATGAGGAAGGCCTTCTAAGGTGTAAAGGGAGATTAGACAAATCAAAACTGTCATACAAAAGCAAACATCCAATCCTTTTACCTAGATTTAGCTATTTGACAACATTAATCATCAGACAAACACACAATGATGTACATCATATGGGGGTACCACAGACACTAACTACATTAAGAAAAACTTATTGGATACCCAAGGGAAGGATCACTGTTAAAACAGTCCTGAGTGAGTGTGTCACATGTAGGCGTATTCATGCTAGGCCCTATAGGAAACCAAATCCTCCTGCTTTGCCAGAGGAGAGAGTTACTCTCAACAAACCCTTTGAGACTGTAGGCATTGACTATACAGGAGCATTGACTGTAGGGGTGGTTGACACTGAACAAAAAATGTACATTGTACTGTTTACATGTGCTGCCTCACGAGCTGTTTATCTGGATGTTGTGGAGGACCTTATAGCAGAATCTTTTGTTGCTGTCTTTAAGAGATTCTGTGCACGACATTCAGTACCCAAGACAGTTTGGACTGACAATGATACATATTTCAAGGCTGGTGAACAAGTCATCCACGACTTGTTAAGCAATGAACTCACACAATTATATATACAAAATTCAAACATAAAGTGGAAGTATATTCCGGTTGCCTCTCCTTGGTATGGTTCTCTCTGGGAAGGAATATACAAACAGTAAAGAATTGCTTGAAGAAAGCAATTGGTAAAAAACAGATACACTTGTTTGAGTTGCTCACTCTCCTGGCTGAGATTGAGAACATCATTAAC